>SEYY01000979.1:42500-57500 GCA_009176605.1 Armadillidium nasatum
AGCGCGGTAAAATAATTTGAACTCGTTCCTTGATGTACGCAAAATTAATTTTGATTTTCGCTTTTTTAATTTCCCGCTCTTGGATGTTTCTCGTTATACAAGAGTTGCCAATTAGTAGTTTTGTATTGTGTACAGCATCAGACAGTAGACGCTCAGTAATTAGTGTGTTGAATCTTTTTGAGCATTAGTTATTTTAAATTTTTTTTCAAATTTTTATTTTTCGCTATTCTAATGATGTCTAAAAGTAGCAAGATAAAAGGTGAAAAAACGAAGAGAAAAGTAATTAATTTAGGTGCTAAAGTTGATGTAATTAAAAGATTTGAATCCGGTCATAGCAAGAGTAATAATTAAGAGAGATTTGGGCTAACATTTTGGCAAATACTGATACTTATTGTGACTAAGCCAAGTTTGCCTCCATGTTTGCAAGCACGCAATGTACGTGTAATCGACCTGCAATCATGATAGAAATGGAAGATCTATTGACAATCTGGCTTGTAGATTGTAATAAAAGAATACCAATTAATACCTACAGTATCACCGCTAAAGCTTTAAGCGTAATTTTAGCCTGAAAAAAAAGAAAAAGGAAAAAAATTAAGGACGAAAGTGTGCTCTTTACTGCTAACAAAGGATGGTTTGAAAATTTTAAATCGATAGGGAGCTTAAAGAATGTTAAAATAACTGTAGAAGCAGCTAATGCTGATGAGTAAGCAGCGTCCACATATCCAACAGAACTGTGGAAAATTATAGATGAAAATGATTATGATTGTCGGCAAATTTTTAACGTAGATGAAACTGGGTTATTTTGAAAAAGCCCGCAAGAATCTTCATAAAAAAAACAAAACAACAACAACAACAATCTGTGTACAGTCTCCATAGATCGAATAACTGTTATGCTTGGAGGGAATGCTGAAGATATTGTTGCTATTGGAGAAGATCTTGGTTTCGAAGGAGTTGACACTGAAAATGTTTAAGAACTAGATTCAGTTTGTAAAAAATTAAGCAATGAAGATCTTGAGATTGAACAGCAACGTGCATTAGAAGATGACAAAATGGAGTGCAAAGTAGATAATAGTTCTATGGAGATCAGTGTCTAATAACTTTATGAAATATTTCGAACTAATGCCCTTAGAGAACAGATTACCAGCATGGATCCAGATGTAAATCGCAGTAGTTTAGTTTGCTGCAATTTAGAAAAACAATGACGTGCTACCGGAAATTTTATGAGGAAAGAAAACCTAAAACAAATTCAATCTATCTGTAGAAATTCTTTTCTAAAAATTCATAAAATTGAAAAAAGTAGATAATAAATATTTGTAACTTTCAATTATATTTTATTTTTCTTTCGTGTTTTTTACACATATTACTATATTTCAGGAAATAGTATTCTTTTTATTTCAACTTTGGACCCAATCGCTTTAATATAGGGATGCCTATATATATATATATATATAATATATATATATTATATATATATATATATATATATATATATATATATATATATATATATATATATATATATATATATATATATATATAGTATGTATGTGTGTGTGCGCGCGCGCGCGCGCGTGCGTGCGTGCGTGCGTGAGAAAGAGAAATGCTATAAGCACTCGTGTGTAACCTGTGATTGGTAATCTATAACATTGATTGGAAGCTTCAATTACTCTGTGATATATTTCTGTTCTTATACAATATGGTATGTCCAAAGCTTACAAAATTTCCAAGAGGGGAAAGTGAATGATTCACTGGAAACCATATCCAAGATCATGAACATATATTGTTCTTATGGAAAAACATCATTTGATAAAACTAGTGTGGACGTAAATCTAAATTGAGTGACAAAGACAGACGAGCTTTGTGGAGGATTGTGATGGAAAATAAGAAATTGAAAGATGCAGAAATTATTTTTAAGCCAAATACCAGTCTTGCAAACCCTGCCAACTTAAAGTGAAATGGGAATTCAATAGGCTGAATATTTATGAGTCTGCTTCAGTTTCCAAGCCTTTACAAAATGACACGAATGTCAAAGTGGAGAGAATGGCGCAACATCCATAATATTGAACTGCCGACGATAGAAGACAGTCCTTGCAAGAGATGTTATATCCCACATACTGTTCCCAACCTTCGAGGGAATGCTGTATATATATATATATATATATATATATATATATATATATATATATATATATATATATATATATATATATATATATATATATATATATATATATATATATATATATATATATATATATATATATGATCTGGACTGCCACAAGTGAAGCATGGAGGAGGTTCTGTCATGTTTTATGCAGTCCCAATTATGAATTTTGGGAGACTGGGATCATTTAATGGTTCAAAGATTGTTTCTTGGGGCGACACCATTTATGAAGATGATAATGCTACAATTCATATAGCTTATGGTTTGATGAACATGCAGATGAGGTTTCGTATCTTCCCTGGCCTTGACAATCTCCAGACCTAAATAACAAAGAGCCCTTATTGTGAAAATTGTCTAATAGGATCTGTGATCACCATTCATCACTAGCATATCTACTTGAATTTCATATATTTTTGTATGAGGAATGGTATACACCCCATTATTCACCATGCATGACTTGTATTTCTCCATTTCTAAAAGAATTCAGGCTGGTATGAATGTTAAAGGTGATCCCACACCATAATAAAAATCACGCATTTGCCAGGTTTTTCCATATTTTTAATATATATATATATATATATATATATATATATATATATATATATATATATATATATAATATATATATATATATTATATATAATATATATATATATATATATATATATTATATATATGCTGTGTTAAATTTTTGTTATATCCAATATGTTATAGCACTTTAAATATATATCATGAAATTTAAAATTCCTGTTCATTTTTGTGGTATATCCATAAATGTACGGCAATTTAAGGGTATAATTTGATTAAATTGATTTTTAATTGTTAATAATTTAGTGAAGATTGTTAGAAATAAGAGCAACACTATCTTAATATGTTAATGTCATTGATTACCTGGATCCGAGTTCCGAATCCTGTACATTATATATATATATATATATATATATAATATATATATATATATATATATATATATATATATATATATATATATATATATATATATATATATATATATATATAAACTTACGTTATACCCCTTAAACCATATACTAGTGTTTTTTAAATTTACAAAGCTTCTTTGAGTTTGAAGAAGTTATTTTTCAACATTTTCAACTCAAACAATTAACTTTGAAAAGTCGTTATTCATACCTACTAAATTACTAAGATTTTGGCCTTGTACATAGTGAATCTATAATCTATCAAAAATCAATCTGGAAAATCTTGATAGATTTTGTATTTACTTCTGTATTTACTTTTTAATGCCTTTAATTTTTAGGGTCAACCAGCCACTCTACTCACTGCTGGCAGTAAAAAGAAATTGAAGAATATTGCAATTTTTCTAAGGGTATGTTGAAGTATTATTATGACTAATAAATTTTAACTTTCATGTCAATTTTGTTTTGTATCTTATAATGATGTTGAATATTAATAATAATATGCCAAGAACTAATTCATTTTGTATTTATTTATTATTAGGAGGAAGATGATGCTGAGGAGGATGAGGATGACGAAAAGGAAGACACAACTCTTTTAGGACGAGGAAAACGTTCTGCCATTTTGGATAACAAATTAAGAGTAAGCACTTAATTTAAATTTTTTCTATTCTTTGTATTTTAGCTTATAAGATAAGGAATTGGAGTATTGTAAGTTTGTGCTCTTCACTTATGAATAGCTCAATATGTTACTTTAATTTTCGTTTGAGTTCCTATATTTAAGTAATTATTTCTAGAACAGATATTAATGCTCGTTAACATTTGTACCTCATGTATAGTTGTGGGTTTTCAGGTTATTTATTTATTTGAAATTTATCTGATTTAAGTTTCACTTTGGAGTGAAATAATTGAAAATGTTTGCTAAAAATACAGCTTTAGATGAAAAAGTTAAATGAATTCAAATGTAGGTAGCATTTGTATGCTTTGAAATAATACTAAAATCACAACTATAATGCTTTGATGACAAGATGTAATATTACAAACGCATGAAACATGATGATGATTTTATATACTAAATAGTGGTCAAACTAGGCTTTATATTTTAATAAAACATTTGGTAGTTATGTACAGTTTTTGATATTAGTTTGATTTCGTAATTCTTTTTTTCATGATTAAATGGACCTTCACCAATCATTCAATACAATCGTATAAATTCTTGACAGGGCCAGGCAGGAGTAAGTATGAAGATATTTTATTATTTATTTTATAATATACATTCTCTTAAAAAAAAAGTAAATAAATAAATATCACATAGCATATACCTAATACAATAAACTCGTGTTAATATATATATATATATATATATATATATATATATATATATATATATATATATATATATATATATATATATATATATATATATATATATATATATATATATATATATATATACTTACTAATGACAGCAAGAACAGTCAGCAGAAGAGAAGCGTCGTCAACATCAGAAAGAATTGGCCGTTTCTGTGAATGAAGCTGCACAGTTGCGTCTCGCTAAACTGAAAGGAAAAAAAGTTGATTCCAAACTTCGAAAATCGACAGTTTCTTACAAATCTGCAAGTCTTTTACCAAAAGACTCTGAAGTATTAAATCTTAAGCTTCATGTTGGTAATTATCAAATTATAATTTTACCTCTAAATATATTTTGCAGTATTGTAATTGCACCACACATCGTACAATCACAACCATATATATATATATATATATATATATATATATATATATATATATATATATATATATATATATATATATATATATATATATATATATATATATATATATATATATATATATATATAATATATATATTATATTATATATTATATATATATATTAATATATAATATATAATTATATATATATATATATATATATATATATATATATATATATATATATATATATATATATATATATATATATATATATATATATATATATATATATATATATATCGTGGGTTAAATTACAATTTAGTGTTCTAAGTAGTACGAAAAATCAGGATTTAATATTTCCTTCATATTGTAACATTTTTTCTTTCTTGGTTATTTTATTTAAATCCTAATTTTGATGTTTTATGGCTTAAAATCAGTCTTCCTACTACTACAGTTATATTGTATTTCTACTATTCCCCTAATTGAACTGATTTTCCAATTCTTTTTCTTTATCTTACTACTTCTCACGAGACTTCTTCTATTCAAAGTGCTTGTACTCTATTTTGGCGATTTCAACCTACAACACACTGAGTGGTTGGACTCTTCTCATACTGATACAGGTGTGGAGGAGGCCAAATCATTCAGTATTCTTAACGATCTGGAGCAGTTGATTAGGGAACCCACACACATTCCAGATCGTCCTAACTAAGTTTTGAACATCTGATTTATGCTTCGCCACTACTCCTTCTAGATATAAATACACCATTTTCCCTCCTACCGTAACTCTGACCATAATTTTATAGCTATTAGTTATAATTATTTCTCCAACAGCTCTACCATACCCAAAACGTACTTTCTGACACTACAGTCGGGTTAATTGGTGGGCAATGAGCCGCTTCTTTGCTAACTACCATTGGAATGAATCCTGCTTTGGCTCGGGGGACGCTTTGGTCTCCACTGAAAAAGTGGGGACCGTAATCGTCGATTGGGAAGAGCTGGTTCATTCCATCTTCAACTAAATCTTTTTCTCCTCAAAATCCATGGTTCGATGACAATTGTTCTCTTGTCCTTCGGGAGAGAGACCATGCTTATCGTGAATAGGAAAACTCTCCTATCATTCTTGCTGACTTTCATTCAGCTCGGAATCGTTGCCTGGATGTTCTTCAAAGGACTAAGCGTACTTTTACAAAAAGGAAGTGTGCTGACCTTCTTGTTTCTCCTGATAAAATTTCTGACCTCTTGCCAAAAATTATCTCTAAAGATTTCTGTAAATCTGCCTTTCCTCCTTTTATTCGCTCTGATGGTTTTGTAGCTAATACTCCCTTTGAAAAGGCTAATTTGTTTGGCCTCCTTTTTTCATCTAATTCCACCCTGCTCAATTCTAGCAGTCCTCCTCATATTCCTTCTCTCAGGTGTTCCATGTCTCTACTTGTGATTACTCATGATTGGGTGTATGGAATCCTAAAATCTACCTAAAGATTCAGGTCAGGAAGGCCAATGGTCTGGATGGCATTTCCCCTTGTGTTCTGAAGGAATGCGCTTCCGAGTTTGCGCCTGTCCTCGTTCAGCTCTACTCTTTATGCCTTAATACCAGTACTTTTCCTCAGTGTTGGAGGCGCTCATATGTTCAGCTGATAACCAAAAAAAAGTTAGCCGCTATGACCCTTCCGACTATCGACCTATAGCTCTCACTTGTGTTCTGTCTAAAATTTTTGAAACTCTCCTCACCTCTCACTTCCTGGATCATTTGGAGTCTCATTCTCTTCTTTCAAATCTCATCTTTTTTCTGTCCTACTCTTTGACCACAGTCTTAATAACCTATGCTCAATCTTACATGTACTCTACTGGTAAGGTGTGGAACACACTCCCTTTATCTGTTTTCTCAACTTCTTTAACTATCACACTTTTAAGCGTATTGGGACATGTTAGCTTATAGTGACCAGGTTCCAGCATCTCCCCAACTCTGGAGGAAATTGGTGTGCTTGTGGCCTTTGCCTGCCAGAGAATATATATATATATATATATATATATATATATATATATATATATATATATATATATATATATATATATATATATATATATATATATATATATATATATATATATATATATATATATATATATATATATATATATATATATATATATATATATATATATATATATATAGAACCCACATCATCGAACACCTGGAACATCTCAACATCCTTAACAACAAAAACCTCCACACCAGAATCCCCCCGCAAATCAACCAATCCCCCACATCACCAGACATCACTTTTTGCTCCTCAAACATTCACCCCTTTCTACAATGGACCACAGAAACCGATCTAAACTCCGACCACCTACCTATAATTATAAAATACAACATCAAAAACAAACCCACTCACAAATCTAAAACTACATTTACCAACTACAAAAAAGCAGACTGGACCGGTTTCTCCAACTACATAGACGAAAACCTCACAACAAACGAAATTACAAACATATCCTCCCTCAAATCAGCAATTAACCATCTCACCCACACAATCCAGAAAGCGGCCAACATCTTCATCCCTAAAGGCCACATTAAAAAATACGTACCAAACCTCTCCCCCGAAATCACTTCTCTCATAAAACAAAGGAACGTACTAAAACGCCATAAACAACCCCACACAACTCACCAAAACACAATTAGAAACCCTAAACAATCAAATATCAACCCTAATAAAAACTCACACAACTAACAACTACCAAAACTTCCTCATCAAAAACTTGGACAACACAAACAGCAAAAGAGTCTGGAAAACAATCCACACAATTCACAACGCAAAAAACAACCCTCTTCACACTCACGAAACTCCAACCAATCCCACTACACAATCCCCTTTAACTCCCAAACAACACATCAACCTACTAGCCACACACTTCGCTAAACAAAATAGCTTACCTACCCACCCTCAAAACAGAAAAATAATCAAAAAACTGAAAAAGCTACACAACAACCATAACAACCTAAACGCCATTACACCCACAAACACTCAAAACACCATTAAATCTATCAAAAACTCTCCAGCAACAGGACCAGACAACATATCAAATATTCACCTAAAACACCTATCCATCCACACAATCACATACATAACCTCCATCTTCAACAAATCCATCCAACTCAACTATATCCCTCCCCAATGGAAAAAAGCATTAATCATCCCTAAACTAAAACCTGGCAAAGACCCTTCAAACCCCTCCTACTTACCGCCCAATCTCCTTATTATCAACCATCTCAAAACTCCTTGAAAAAATAATCCTAAATTCTATCCTCCAAAACATCCCACAACAAAGCTTCCAAAACGGCTTCAAACCCAACCACTCCACCACCACTGCACTTACCAACATCATCCAACCTATAATAAACGGACTAAACCATAAGCCATATCACAAAACTATATTAATAGCAATTGACATAAACAAAGCCTTCGATACTGTCCCGAGACATAATCTTATCCATAAAATCCTCCAATCCAACATCACAACAAATACTAAGAAATGGCTATCCAACTTCCTATCAGGCAGAACCGCCCAAATACAACAAAACGGCCATAAATCACGTACCATCAACATAAAGAAACGGAGTTCCCCAAGGAGCCATACTCTCCCCCACCCTATTCAACCTATACACAGCAGACCTCCCACAACCCCAAACAGCTTCCACCCACATCACTACATACGCCGACGACATAACTATTGCCACCACTCACGAAAGACCTCTCCACCGCAACAACACTCACACAAGACTACCTAACACAACTCCAAACTTGGCTAGTAGAAAACAGGATGACGGCATCACCAAACAAATCCTCCATAACCCTCATAACAACAGACAAACACTTATCCAACACCTACCCACAAGTCCTACTAAACAACACCCCCATACCCTTCAACAAATCCCCAAAGATTCTCGGCCTAACATTTGACACTCACCTCACTTTCTCCAAACACATTCAAAATACCACCACAGCCGCAAACCAGAAAACTCAACATCCTCAAAACAGTGGCCAACACAGACATAAACAACATACAAACCTCAATTGCAATCTACAAACAATTTATACGCCCCACCATCAACTATGCCTCCCCTGTCTGGCACCCTCTGCTCTCCGACAAAAACTTAACGACACTCCAAATAACACAAAATAAAGCCCTTCGCACCATCACCGGCTGCACACCCACAACCCCTCAACAACACCTTCATAACGAAACCAAGATACTACCTATAAGGAACCACCTCGAAATGATAGGCACCCAATTCTATGCAAAAAACCCGTCTACCCACACACCCATGTCACAAAACTCTCCTCCAACCTACCAATCAAAGACTTAAACAACCTCCATCGTCCACCGGAGCCTTTTACAAACGGATCCTAAATCACATTCCCCCTCCTCCCCCCAATACCACAACAACCAAACATATACACACTCAACTAACACATTCATATATGATCAACAGACCTCCAAACAGCATCCTTAACGAACCCCCTCCCGAAATAAACACCGACTCCAACAACCTCCCAAGACACTTACAAATCTCACTAGCAAGATTGAGATGCGGGCACCACCCAAACTTACAACATTACAAACACAATTTCAATTTAAACCAGGCAACATCTTCCACTTGTACCAGATGCAAAAGGGCCCCGGAGACCGTAGATCACTTTCTTTTAGACTGTCCTTCCAACTGTCGCCCCAAAATCTTCTGGGGCATCACTTCTTTGAAAGATCTCTGGACGAGACCGACTGCGGCGGGAGGCTTCATTAGCGAAGTGTGGCCGCCTCAACAAGGGGTGGTCAGGGGGTGAGAAGGTAAAAAAAAAAAAAAAAAAAAGTATATATATATATATATATATATATATATATATATATATATATATATATATATATATATATATATATATATATATATATATATATATATATATATATATATATATATATATTTTAAACTGAACTGAACATTCCAAAATGCGCAGAGTACAACTTTGTCACTTGCGCTTAAATCTTGAAAGAGAGTTTCTATTTCTTAGAATTCTTTCCTCATATTTTGAAAAGCCAAAATTAAGTGTGTTTTTTCTTCTTTAAATCTTATTGCCGTTCATAAAATATGTTTCGTCATCTTTGTGATTTTAACAATTTTGTTCATTATTCCTCATTTTATGAAGCCAAATCTTCACAATTTTGTTTGTAACTTTTTCAAAACATATACTTCAATTGGGACAACATTCCTTATTGATTATTGTAATAACTTAAGAATGTAGAAGTTTCTCCACACTTCAAGAATTATCTTAAATTTTACGGAAATTTCATTGGTTTTTGGAAAATTGCGATAGTGAACTATAAATTTTTTAGCATTTCGCAGCTTTTTCAAATTATCGCTCTCACAATTACGCAATTTCTTTTTTTTTTAGTCCGCTATTGCGAATGCCCACCTCTTATATATATATATATATATATATATATATATATATATATATATATATATATATATATATATATATAATATATATATATATATATATATATATATATATATATATATATATATATATATATATATATATATATATATATATAATAACAGATCGGAAATTTGAAACTGTTATTTTGCCTGTTTATGGTCTACCAGTACCTTTCCATATATCAATGATAAAGAACATTTCTCAAAGTGTAGAAGGAGATTACACATACCTAAGAATTAATTTCTTTCATCCTGGTTCAAATATTGGTCGAGGGGAAGCAAGTTTTCCAAATCCTGAAGCTATTTTTGTTAAGGAATTGTAAGATATCTTTATTTACTTTTTGCTACTGCACAAAATGTAATAAGTAATTATATGAATTTTTTTTCTTTTTTTTTTTTATATATAATTTTTATTGCAAAATTTTTATTTTTATTTTTATTTTTAAAAATTAGAACCTACCGAAGTACAAACACTAAAGAACATGGAGAGATTTCTGCACCTTCATCCAACCTGAACATGGCATTCCGTTTGATCAAAGAAGTGCAGAAGAGGTTTAAGACAAGAGAAATGGAAGAAAAAGAAAAGGAAGATTTGGTTAAGCAGGACACACTAATTATTTCAAATAATAAATCCAATCCGAAATTAAAAGATCTTTACATAAGACCTAATATTGTCCAAAAAAGAATAAGTGGAACGCTCGAAGCTCATACTAATGGTTTTAGGTAATTTTTTTTGTGTATATATATATATATATATATATATATATATATATATATATATATATATATATATATATATATATATATATATATATATATATATATATATATATATATATATATATATATATATATATATATATATATAGTGATGTATGTGACATCTGCATCTGCATAACATTTTTCAGTTCATGATTTTGCAATATCTGCACCCTCAATTATTAAATGTGGATGAATAAAATTTTGAAAGTTATTAATTTGTTGTCTAATGTTTGATTAATTTTTTGGATAGCATGAATAAGGAAATAATTATTTTTCATATATATATATATATATATATATATATATATATATATATATATATATATATATATATATATATATATATATATATATATATATATATATATATATATATATATATATATATAATCTTCCTTTCCTCTTATTCGCTCTGATAGTTCTATCCTCCTCTTTTTCACTCTGGTAGTTCTGTTGCTAACACCAACTGAAAAGGCTCAACTTTTCGGCCTTCTGTTCTCCTCTAATTCAACCCTGAAAGACTCTGGCAATCCTTCTCCTACTACTTCTCTTAGATGTCCCATGCCTTTACCTTTGATTACATTTGATCAGGTGCAAGGGCTTCTGAAATCTATGAATGTTGGGAAGAAAAGCAGCCTGGATGGCATTCCTCCCCGAGTTTTAAGGGATTATGCTTCTGAGCTGGCGCCATCCCTTGTTCAACTTTTCTCTCTATGCTTAATACTAGTACTTTTCCTCAGTGGTGGAAGCATGCATTAATCAAGCCTATTCGGAAGAAAGGTAGCAGCTGATCCCTCTAATTATCCCCCTATAGATCTCACTTGTATTCTGTCTAAGATCTTTGAAATCCTACTCAACTCTCATTTCTTAGATCATCTGGAATTCCATTCACTTCTTTCTGATCATCAGTATGGCTTTCGACGTTCAAGGGTCTACTGTTGATATACTTTCCTGTCTCACAGATTTATGGTCTTCTGCCCTTAGGGACCATAGGGAGACTTGTATGCAGGCGTTTGACATATCTAAGGCATTTGACTGTGTATAGCATGGGTCTCTGCTTTCTAAGCTTCCCTCCTTCTCTTTGCTTACTTATATCTCACTTTCTTTTTAATCATTCCATTTTGACTGTTTTTGATGTTGCGACTTCTTCATTCCCTGTCAATAGTGGTGTTCCTCAAGGTTCTGTCTTGTCCCCTACTCAATTCCTACTTTTCATTAATGGTCTTCTCAGCTGCTCATCTAACCTTATCCATTCATATGCCAATGACTCGACCCGACCTTCCATTCTTCTTCTCTTTTCAAATCTCTCCCCTCTTTTGCATCTAGAGTTGCCTATCGTTTTCATCTTTCCGATTCCATTATTGCTGATCTGAATAGAATTTCCCAGTGGGGTCTTCTCAACCTTATGAAATTCAACTCTTTAAGACTCAACGTCTTGAAATCTCTTTCTCAAAGACACCTCATAACTTTCCTATTTCTTTCGATCATCCTCCCGTCTCTCCTGTTGATTTTGTAAACATCCCTGGTCTTCACATAAACAACAAAAAATGTCTTGGAAATCTTATATCATAGTGGTTCAGTTTAAGCTTCGAGAATTTTTTTCTTCGCTTTTACTCCAATTACATAAAAGTCTCATCCCTCCTTGTATGGAGTACTGCTTTCATATCTGGGGATGCTCAGGTTTCACCCGTCTTTTGGATAGGGTTAAGTCGAATGCTAAAAGAGACTTAAAAATTCACTTGACATTTTATCTTTGCGACTTGACGTTGGTGCTTTGTCTCTTTTTTTTTATAGGTACTACAGTGGCAAAGGCTTGAGAGAACTGTCCACTTGTATACGACAGCTTCGGTGCGTTGTCTTCAAATAAATTTAATGTGGACATGCAACTCTAGGCTTGTCCGTTGTGATGCTTCCTTCTCTCTAGCTACATCTTGCTTTGTGGAGTTCTCATCCATCCTCTTGAATTTAATCTCTATTACTTTTAAGCCCACGTATGTGCTCACTTATTAAATTTGCGTTAGGTGGGACTTGTAGGGTTTTTCTTATTCTCATTTATTTAACACCCCATCCTCGAATTGGGGTCTGCAAGTGAGCGGTGGTGATGTGATATATATATATATATATATATATATATATATATATATATATATATATATATATATATATATATATATATATATATATATATATATATATATATATATATATATATATATATATATATATATTATTGGCATTGATTAAATCAAATTGATTTAATCAGTTGATTAAATCAATTGATTTTTTTATGAAAAAATCATGATTTTTTTGATTTTTTTGATTTTTTTAAAAAATAATAAAACTTTTTTTTATTATTTGTTTTATTTTGTCATATTTTTTGATACATAATGATATAACAGATATATTAGTTCCTTCTTACTGTGTTAAAAAACTTTAAAGTAGTTTATATATTAGAAATATAACTTCCTTAATATTTGGTTCAAGATTTCATATAGGGTAATACAAGAATCTGATCTTCATTAATATAATTTATCCAATATAGAACTGTTAGAGTTTAGAATTCCTAATATATATTCAATCAAATCTTCAACAAAATTTTATTGAGCTTTAATCTAATGCAATTTGAGGTCATAGACAAAAGAGAAAACAGAAAAGACAATTCCTTTTAATTTTCAACCATTTAAATTTTTATACATTATAAGGAAACAATATTCCTCCATATAAATTTTAAAAGAAAGAAAATTTAAGCACTTTTGATGCATAATCATTAATCCATAAATTAAATTCATAACTTGCAAAATATATATATATATATATATATATATATATATATATATATATATATATATATATATATATATATATATATATATATATATATATATATATATATATATATATATATATATATATATATATATATATAATAAAAAAAATATAAAAATTTAAATGGTTGAAAATTAAAAGAATTGTCTTTTCTGTTTTCTCTTTTGTCTATAACCTCAAATTGCATTAGATTAAAGCTCAATAAAATTTTGTTGAAGATTTGATTGAATATATATTAGGAATTCTAAACTCTAACAGTTCTATATTGGATAAATTATATTAATGAAGATCAGATTCTTGTATTACCCTATATGAAATCTTGAACCAAATATTAAGGAAGTTATATTTCTAATATATAAACTACTTTAAAGTTTTTTAACACAGTAAGAAGGAACTAATATATCTGTTATATTATTATGTATCAAAAAATATGACAAAATAAAACAAATAAAAAAAGTTTTATTATTTTTTAAAAAAATCAAAAAAATCACCAACCCATATATATATATATATATATATATATATATATATATATATATATATATATATATATATATATATATATATATATATATATATATATATATATATATATATATATATATATATATATATGATTCATATAGTTTTCTACTTAATTTAAAGACAACTAGATCAAAACTTAAAACTCACCTGACACAAAATGAATCCGAGAATGACAAATAAACTTTCGAAAGAAAAATAGATAGGAAAAAGTAAAAGTAAGGATTATAAGATAAGAAAGTTTACTGGTATATTCTCTCTTGAGATTTTATTTTTCTTGCAAACAAACTTCTAAAGTAATTCTTCAGTATCCTTTTTTTCCCGTATTTCAAATATCTGTCTACTATGAAATGAACTAGTAGAGATTAATTCTCTTATTTGTCATATTAAAATGACTAACTACAAAATTGCTCTGATACCTGAAAAACATTAAAAACATAAAATAAAAATTCACTAAAGAGGAACACTTACCCAAAGAAAAGCATGATCCCCCGCGTCAAGGAAACGATTCCATACTTACTTACCTAAAAAGATATATATATATATATATATATATATATATATATATATATATATATA
>SEYY01000979.1:60000-110000 GCA_009176605.1 Armadillidium nasatum
TTTGTGTAATCGCCATCACTCACAGGCAGAACCCTATTCGAAGAGTGTGGTTCTTAGCCAGAGACATTGATTTATATGTTATTTTTGACTAAGTTGATAAGTTACAGATTATTTTTTGGATAGGGAAACCCTGCTCTGGTACACCCCAATCAAGTATATATTTGACGACTTGTGGGCGTGGTTTCGAATCCTTGATAGGTGGACCTTCTCTGTAGGAGCAATTCAGAGAGAATGTGATATTGTATGTGTTGAAATAGCGTGGAATGTTGTTAAGTGTTTGCTGCTTTTTAGCGATATGTGAGTATCAGATTCTGTGTACAGAAGACTGTGTTACAATATTTACTGTATGCTCCACTCCTTGGCTGTGGTATGGAAATTTTATTGTTTGAACCGGCTCATTTGCAAATATATATCTCCTTGTTAGAAAAGTCGTTGATAATAGGTTGTTGAGAGATCATTGCTTTCTCCCATTCAGTCATGTTTTTAAATAGTCCTCTGCATTTGTTTTATTTTTTGGAAGCTGAGAAGCTATTTCAGTGGTATTCTGACCCTTTGCTTGAATTATGGGACTTGCATCTAATTCCCTGATCGATTTTCGCTCGTCTGTTGTTATCCCTAGTAATATATTTTCAGGGTGAGCAAAATAGGAATGTTGTTGAAATGTACGTTTCAGAATCACTGAATATTCTTTATCTGTTCCCTTAAGAAGATTCATTAAATTCCCAATATTATGGGCTCAATCAGTTGTCTTCGGATGACTCTTTATCAAGAGCTAGCCTGGAGCATAAATTTGGATTATAATATTTACTTGGTCTTCAAGAGTTTTCTCTCGAGTCTGTGTAGATACATATAGTCTTACGATTCGATTAGCCGTTGTTAGCCATCTGAAATGATGAAGTGCACCAGACGATTTACTGGCTAATGATAATGACACATGTCCATGTCTTATACTAAGGCACATGTCATAGAGATATTTTTGGTCTGTACCGAGATGCATAACAATATCTTCGGGGATCTGTAATTTTGGAGTGTATGGGACGAAAGTTCGTTATCTCACATTTAGTTAAATCTTTTTGAATTTCATTCTTCATAATGCCTTGAAAAGTATGTGGTCCTGATGGTTTCCTATTTATTGTCTGAAAAACATTCCTGAATGGGAGCTCATTAGCATGAAGAAGGCAAATTAGCCACTGTATAGTCTTTCAAGATGTATTTCAATCAATCTGTGCACTCCACCCACTTTACTAGTTTTAACGGGAGCACCATCGTTCTGGAGAGCTTTGAGAGAATCTAGACTATCAGAATCTATTAGAAAAATTATTCCATTATCTGGAGTAACATGATTTAGGTATACATCACATGGCTCTTTTTTTCACAATGACATAGTACTCTTCGTGTTCCATACTTTCTTTAGTTTTTGTATCTTTTCTACCATCAAGTCCCAAACTTTCAATTTGTGTGTTTTCAGCTTTTTCACTGATGACGATCATTTTCCCAACTCGTTTTCTCTCTCGCGCTCCACCTTCTTTCTATTTAACATGTTGGATTCTTTTAACTTTCCCAAGTTGCAGCTGCCCTTGAATTTATTCGAGATCTGTCAGCTGTTATTGCCAAATTCTTGTATGTAAACATATTCTGTACACTTTCAAGTTGTTCAATTTCTCGAAGATAATCATCATCTTTATTACTATCTTCCATTTCCATTCTCTCCACTTCAGTAACTTCCACAACTTACTTGCTAGTTGAGGGAACACTACTATTTATATTGATAAATCTTCGCCTGCCTCTACCAACGCTTCTACTAGTGTGACTTGCTAACCTCTCCATCCTAAGTTGAGTCCTTGTCCTGACACCAGTCGTTGCTCTATCAATTGGTCCAAGTTAATTTCGTCATTCCTTCTGTCATACAAAAGATTCCCATTCAATCATTGGGATTTTATTACACCTACGGTCTTTTCTTATTTTCTTTTCGTAGCAATCACAAGTACAAATGTCAAACATTGCATTGGATGTCTTCACTTTCTTATAGAACTCATCATTCCATCGGGCATTTGGGATTTTATTTATATTTGAAGCTGATTGCCCAAGCCTTGCAGCCTTTAGCCATAAACCATTAAATCATATGTTGGGGAAGGAAAAGTTATCCCAAATTCTTATCACATCACTTGCAATGATTTTAAGACAATCTTTAGCGGTTGGCGATCTTTTCTCTCAGCAATAAATTGATAGTGCTTGTAAACGTCAGCTTTCGAAAGAGTCATCGCGGGTGGAAATTCACATGGCTGACCAAACAAAGAATTAATAGTCTTACCTCTTGTAGCCTTTATATAATAATTTGATAATTTTTAATGCAGAATCTGAATATATATATATATATTATATATATATATATATATATATATATATATATATATATATATATATATATATATATATATATATATATATATATATATATATATATATATATATATAAATATTAATATTATATAATAATTATATAATATATAAATGTATATACAATTATACATAATACTAAATACATATAATATATTTTACACAGGACATTTGCGTTTCTTGTATTTCACAATTACCACAAACATATGTTTCTGTTTCAGTTATTAAATTATCGCTAAGCAGCACAACGATGTACATATTAGTATTGTCTGTTTTATACATTAATAAAACATTGATATCGTAACAACAATGCTTACTCAAAACCAAACTTCAAAATATTAAAACTCATCAAAATTTTTATTTCTTATCAAAATCGTTATTTATAATTATTTATAATTTTATTAAGCTGTAGTTCGGATTTTTACTCAAAATATATGTGTGTGTGTTCATGTGTGAAACTTTGTCACTTCGGGTATGAGTGCTTAGAAAATTACATACAATATTGAATCCATTAATTAGTTGGTAGATTTTTCAGTGTTAAATCATCATGCTGAAGCCCCACACTGTGTGAAATTTATAAATTCGATAAAAGTATTAGTTTCGACCCACCCTACTATATGTATATATATTATAAATATAATCTTTTGTTGTGCTGGCAGTATTTTTATTTGTTTTTATTTACATTAAAATTAGTAAAAGCTAATAATTTAGAAAATATTTTTCTTGTAACAGTTGTAGGTAAAGGAAAAGTTTCATAATTTTGTTTGTTCTCAAGTACGTATTTTGCAATCTATATTATGCTCTTTCTTTTCTTTTTCAGATACAACAGTGTCAGAGGAGATAAAGTGGATATTTTGTACAATAACATAAAGCATGCATTTTTCCAACCTTGTGAAGGAGAAATGATTATTTTGCTTCATTTCCATTTGAAGGTAATAATAATAATAAAAATAATAATAATAATAATAATAATAATAATAATAATAATAATAATAATAATAATAATAATAATAATAATTTTGAACCAAAGGTTGAATTCGATTAGAAATATTCGGTATAGAATCATGAAACAAAGCCTAATTATCTAGGGGGAGGGTCCAATGCTGAAATTATAAAAAAAATTCGACCGATTTCCCTGAAATTTGCAGTGTATATAGCATTTTTCCTGCTGAAAAATACAATTTCTAGCGTTTTTCTGTACCTATAACGGTTAAAAAATATTTTTTGGAAATTTTCTCCTTTTTCAAATGAATGGTGGCGCCAAACCACTAGTCGGAATGATCTGTAAATTGGACTGTATATTTTTTTTCCTACACGTCCAAAAAAAAAAAAAAAAAAAAAAAAAAAATTTTTTTTAAATAAATTAAAAAAAAAAAAAAAAAAAAACCTACGCATAAAAATTTCTCACTTTTGTAGGTGTATAGAGGAGGGACGTGGCCACAACTTTCTCTCAATACATCATTCAATGCTATTTGTTGATTTTGAGATAGAACCCTTCAAAAAAGGCCAATTTTTGAAGAAATTTCAAAATTTCCAAAGGTTGAGAGGCTATATCTCGAAGAGAGCAAATATAATTTAATATTGAGAGAAAGTTGCCCCATCCCTCCTCTATACACCCACCAAAAATAAAAAGAATCCCTTATGCAATTTTTTAAAAATGTTTTTTTTGTCTGGAACAAATTTTTGCCATTTTAAAAAAAAAAATTCTGGTTCTTATATCTTCTTTTATAAGCAGATATCCAAAATCGATACGTAGCGTTTCTTGCAATTGGAGCTAAGAATATTCAGTTAAATTTTCAGGTTATTTCAACCAGTGGTTTGGCTCGGCTATTCCCTTTTTTTTTGTTGTTGTTCTTTTTCTAAAATAACTTTCAAACCATTATAGCTATGCTCAGAAAAATGTCAGAAATCGAGTTTTCAGTGGAATAAATACAAAATTAGGATTATCGATCAAAATCTAAAAACCTTTTTTTTTTTTGAAATTGGACCATCTCCTTAGAGTAATAAGGTTTTAGACATGGTCTGCTATATGAGGAATCGAACCTCCGACCTCTTTGATGGTAAGTCAGAGTGCTACCACTACTCCAAGACAATTCAAAAGGAAATCCCGTTAGGAGAGCTAAAGAATAACTATCAAGCATACTCCCCCAAAACAAGGACTTCCCCGACTGCACCATGTTGTAGGGCAACGGGGTCAGAGACATCCCTCTCGCTCGTAGACTATATAGAAAATTTTAGTCTGCTAACTCATTCACAGACCGGAAATCAATGTGCGAAGATATTTAAAGTCTACTATATGAGGAATCGAATCTCCGACCTCTTGGATGGAAAGCCAGAGCGCTACCACCACTCGAAGATGGTTTAAATGGAAATTTTGTCATCAGAGCTCAAGAATAACTACCAAGCATGCTTCCACCCGAAAGGATTTCCCCTACCGTATCATAACGTAGGGCAACGGAGTGAGAGACATTCCTCTCGCTCACATATTACATTATACAGAAAAATTTAAAGTCAGCTAACTCACCAAAAGGTCGTAGTTTTGATTCCTAATATAGCAGACTTAAAAATCTTACATTTATTTTCAGTCTTGTGTGATGGCGCTTGATATTTCTAAAGAATTTGACCGGGTATGGCATGCGTTACTGCTTCCAAGCTTTCCTCCTTCTCTTTGCTTACTTATGTCTATCGTTCTATTTCAGCTGTTGTTGATGGGACTTCTTCTTCATTTCCTGTCAATAGTGGTGTTCCTCAGAGTTCTGTTTTCTCTCCTACTCTATTCCAACTTTTCATTAATGATCTTCTCAGCTACTCATCTGACCCTATCCATTCATATGCCGATGACTCGACCCTCTATTCTTCTATTCATTTCAAATCTGCTCCTCTTTTGCATCTAGAGTTGCCTCTCGTGTTCTTCTTTCTGATTCCATTGTTGCTGAACTGAATAGTATTTTCTAGTGAGGTCGTCTCACCTTTGTGAAATTCAACTCTTTTAAAAAACTCAACTTCTGGAAATCTCCCTCTCAAAGACACCTCCTAGCTTTTCTGTTTCTTTCTATACTACTCCCTTCTCTCCAGTTGACACGATAAACATCTTAGGCCTTCACATAAACCAAAAAGTGTCTTGGAAACCTCACAACACAATGGTTGGTATGGCTGCCTCAAAAAAGCTGGGAGTTCTGTTTAAGCTGCGAGAATTTTTTTCTTCTTCGCAGTTACTCCAATTATACAAGGGCCTCATCTCCCTTTATATGGAGTACTGCTCTCATATCTGGAGTGGCTCAGGTTTTACTTATCTTTTGGATAGGGTTGTGTCAAAGGCTAAAATATTTATAAATTGTTTCGCTCTTTCTGATTCACATGACTCTTTATCTTTGTGATGTGACTTTGGTGTTTTGTCTCTTTTCTATAGGAACTACATCGGCAAATGCTCGAGGTAACTGTCCCTTGTAGCACAAGGGGTGCATTGTCTGCACATAAATTTTGTGTAGACATAGGCAACTCCAGGCTTATCTGATGTGATGCATACTTCTTTCCAGCCACCTCTGTTTTGTGGAATTCTCTGCCATCTTGTGTGTTTCCTACCAAATTTATCTCAATTACTTTACAGCCCACGTCTGTGCTCACCTACGAAATTTGCTTTAGTCGGGATTTGTAGGGTTTTTCTTATTCTCATTGATCTGACACTCTCTCCTTGAATAGGGCTATGCCCCTGAGCGGTGGTGATATATATATATATATATATATATATATATATATATATATATATATATATATATATATATATATATATATATATATATATATATATATATATATATTAAAGAACAAAATTAACGTACCATCTAAAATTTATCAGTTGGGAGGTCCTATCGACATTTAGGTTAATGGGAGTGCCTGTGTGTGGTGTTTGCCCGTCCCAACCCAAAAATGCAATATAGCTTCGATGGGCAAGCCGTAGGTGCTATATCGACGAAATACGGTAAAAGGAGAAACCAGCCAAATTAGGTGAGTGATGAGGTAGGAGAGGTAACGTCACTGGTATGTCGGATATCAAGAGTATACAACCTTTAACGTTTGTGCAAGTAATATGGAGAGGTTACGATGGAGTTTGACACGCGACTACTGTGTGACATCACAACACTGGCAGCTGAAGGGTACGGCTAACTGCAAATGGGTCGACGGTTCGGGGTCCCCCATACAACCATCGAAAGGGTCATACAAAGGTACGAGTTGACTCATGCTAACACTAGGCGGCTTGGCCAAGGTAGACCACGGGCAACAACGGCCTTAGAGGACAGATATATACGGTTAATGGCAGCTCGCTATCGACATGCAACACTACGTGACCATCGTACCGAGCTGTAGGCTGTCCATCAGACCATTGTCAGCACGAATACCATTCGACTTCTCCTCGCGGAACATGGATACCACCCACGGATGCCGGCAAGAGGGTCCCCGCCCATCAGGGAGCACCGAAGAACTAGGATGGCTTTCGCACAAGACCTGCATTGGCCCCATGATTGGGCGAGTATCCTATTTACGGACGAGTGCCGATTCAATCTGCCCAGCTAAGACGGAAGTTACAGGGTAGGGATGGAGTGAAGTATCGGTATCGGCAGTATCGGCACATTTTTTGGTATCGGTATCGGCGGTATCCGCTCAGGTATCGGTATCAGTATCGGCTAAAAATGGCCGATACCGATACCAGATTTTTTTCGTCCCCTTGGCTTAATTAAATTATGTAATTTTTTTTATTAATATTACATAATATTTTGAAACGCCGTTTCGCGATAATTTTGTTTCCCGAACATTATATGTTGTTTTCCACTAAAAGTTTATTTTTTCAAATGCAAAAAATTGTTTTTTAATTTATTTTCAAGCCATTTACTTCTTACCATTTGGTTTGTTTTCTTAAATATTTTATTTTTATTTTAATCCTTGATTAATCCGTTAGTAACATATTAAGATGGTAACCAAGGTACATGATATATATATATATATATATATATATATATATATATATATATATATATATATATATATATATATATATATATATATATATATATATATATATATATATATATATATATATATATATATATATATATATATATATATATATATATATATATATATATATATATATATATATATATATATATATATATATATATGTGTGTGTGTGTGTGTGTGTGTGTGTGTGTGTGTGTGTGTGTGTGTGTGTGTAGGGGAGAACGTATCGCCGTCCAAAGCGATGCAAGTACCCTTTATTAGGCATACTCCGGGGAGTGACAGTATGGTCTAGAATCTAGACCATTTCGTTTCACTTCCTAGCCCTTTGGTTCGTTCCTTTTCGCTTTTCACCTTCTCAGAGGATCTCTAATGTACCCTCGATTCATATTGGAGTCCCTATGCTCCCACTTCCAAATTTAAATTTACAAGCGCTTACTCGTCAAATACCTTTGTAAAAAAAAAAAAAAAAAAAAAAAAAAGTTCTTTTTTTAAAGTTTTCAAATCTCAATTTTAAGCATCTCAATTCTTCAAATCTTATCTTTGATCGCTAGTATGACTTCCATAAGAAACGCTGTACTGGTGATCTATTTCTATTCTCTCTGACTCTTGGTCTTCCACTCTAAGGCATTTCGGTGAATCTTTTGCTATCGCGCTGGATATTTCGAAAGCCTTCGATAGGAACTGGTACAAATCTTTGATTTCTAAACTTCCCTCTTTCAGAAGTTATCCTTCTCTTTGATTTTCTTTCTGACCGATCTATAGCTGCTGTTGTAGACGGCCACCGTTCATACTTTAAATCTGCTAATAGTGGTGTTCCTCTTGATTCTGTCCAATCCCCAAAACTTTTTAAACTTTTCATCAATAATCTTCTCTCTATTACTACATCATCTATCCGATCCTATGCTGATGATCTCACCAATCATTACTCCTTTCAGTTTGAAAGGCGCCCCTCCCAGCAACAGTTATTTGACACTAGAAAGGTTGACTTGGAATATCTGAGGAAGAAATTGAGGAAGAGGAAGAGAAAACATTGTTTTTTCAATGCCTCAAAAACTCAATTCCTCCATATCTCTACTCGAGACTATCTTCTACAAAACTATAACATCTTCGAAAACACGCAACTCAAGCCTTCATCTGTCCTGAATAATCTCTAGTGGTCTTTCTTGGAAGGATCACATTACTTCTCTTTCTAAACAAGCTTCTAATAGGTTGAGTATTCTGTTGCGCATTCGTGATTTTTTTACGTCAATCTAGTTGCTTTATCTTTATAGGGGTGTTGTTCTCCCCTGTATGGAATACGCCTCATACATCCGGAGTAGTTCCACTCACACAGCTCTCCTTGACAAGGTGGAGTCTGGCTTTTCGTCTTAAGAACTCTTCCTTTCTCACTAATTCTCTCCAGTCTCTTTCTGCCCGTAGAACTGCTGCGTAACTCACTATATACAATCGCTAGTACAATGGACACTGCTCTTCTGAACTATCCCGTTGATTTTCTCCTCCATTGAGAACACATTGGTGTAACACGATATTCTACACAGTCTTATCCTTTCTCTGTTCAACTGTCTGATCCTAGACTTAACCGCTATGCCTAATCTTATATACACAACAACTGGTAAAGTCTGGAACACACTCTCTTTTTCTATTTTAACGATTAGGTTCTGATATGGACCCAACTCTGGTGGAAATTAGTAGTTTTCTGGTCTTTACCCACCAGAGGAGATAATATATATATATATATATATATATATATATATATATATATATATATATATATATATATATATATATATATATATATATATATATATATATATATATATATATATATATATATAGAGAGAGAGAGAGAGAGAGAGAGAGCCAAGATAGAGAGAAGTTAAGAGAGGTGATAACAAGTTTTGCTGAAAAGCTAAAAGAGATGGGAGTGATCGTGAATGTTAAAAAGACAGAACTGTTAAAAATTAGAAAGGAGGAAGAGGAAGAGGAGCTTGTGCTGAAGGTGCATGGCGAGGAGGTGATTGTGGTAGAGAGATGTGAATATTTGGGGAGGAGAAAGTATTCACAAGGGAATGAAGTAGTAATATGCTGGAAATCACCAACTGGATGGAGAAATACGGAAGAATGGTGTGAGCGCTGTACCCAGTCTTGGCAGACAAAAGAATGGATATAGGAGTAAAGAAAGTAATTTTTGAAAGTACTCTAACCTCAATTTTGTAATATGGAACGGAGACTTGGAGTGCGACAACAAGAGAAGAAAGCAGAATTCAAGCAACAGAGATGAGGGTGTTGCGTTTGATGGTGGGAAGAACCAGGAAGGAGAGGATAAGAAGCGAAAGAATTAGATAAAGTATAGGGGTTGAACCAATTAATCAAAAGATAGATGTAGCAAGACTGAGATGGTTGGGACACGTGTGGAGGATGCAGGAGGGGAGAGAGACTAGAGGGAGATGAGAGTGCAGGCCAAGATTAAGAAGACCTAGAGGGAGACAAATGAGAGATGAATGGAGTCAGTTCGGGATTCACTGAGGCGCATCAGCTGCCTATGATGGAACAGTTGGTGGCAGATGGAATTATTTACGACAGATCTAGATAGAGACGAGTGCTGGCCCCACTGACAGGCCCCTAGAGCCTTACTTGGATCTGATATATATATATATATATATATTATATATATATATATATATATATATATATATATATATATATATATATATATATATATATATATATATATATTCTTATAAGTAAAAAATTGGTATCGGTATCGGCTAATTTTTAGGTATCGGTATCGGTATCGGTGAAATTGAAAGTCTGGTAACTGGTATCGGTATCGGTAAAAATTTTGGTATCGCTCCATCCCTATTACAGGGTTTATCGGAGGCGTCATGAGACCTATGCGACATGAACAGTGCAAGAGTACTCCCCTTCGGTGGTGGGTCTTTCCATGCCCGCACGGAGTTTCACGTCTTTGATGCAGGGTACCTAACCGGGCAAGGACACATAACGGACATACTCGAACCGTACGTCGTACCATTTGATCACTACATAGGTGAAGCCTTCGTCCTCATGTAGGAAAACGCCAGACCGCACTTAACCAGATGTGTTAATGATTAGCTTAACACGAACACGGTAGGGATTTAAACATTGGACTGACCCGAGTACATTCCCTACCTAAACCCCATCGAACATATATGGGCTTCGAACGACCAGCACCAGCCATACAACCTTAACGACCTGCGACAAGAAGTTGTACGCATATGGGAGGAACTGCCACAGGAAACCATTCAGGAACTCATCTCCAGTATGCATCAGCGGTGTTTAGCTGTCATATGTGCAAGAGAGGCCACACAAGGTACTGACGGCCAAGGACAGGTGGCATGCACATACACCCTGCAGGTTTGCACTGCACCCTACTTATATGCCACGGTGTCACAGGGTTCCGGGGAATCCGACAATGGGGCACCACATCCCCATTATGTATTACCATATGCTGTATATTAACAATGTTACTACCCGTTTTGTATGTTTCAGTATCTTCCTATTGACGTTTGTTCCAGTGGTGTGTTAAATTCTCTCTCTCTCTCTCTCTCTCTCTCTCTCTCTCTCTCTCTCTCTCTCTCTCTCTCTCTCTCTCTCTCTCTCTCTCTCTCTCTCTCTCTCTCTCTCTCTCTCTCTCTCTCTCTCTCTCTCTCTCTCTCTCTCTCTCTCTCTCTCTCTCTCTCTCTCTCTCTCTCTCTCTCTCTCTCTCCTCTCTCTCTCTCTCTCTCTCTCTCTCTCTCTCTCTCTCTCTCTCTCTCTCTCTCTCTCTCTCTCTCTCTCTCTCTCTCTCTCTCTCTCTCTCTCTCTCTCTCTCTCTCTCTCTCTCTCTCTCTCTCTCTCTCTCTCTCTCTCTCTCTCTCTCTCTCTCTCTCTCTCTCTCTCTCTCTCTCTCTCTCTCTCTCTCTCTCTCTCTCTCTCTCTCTCTCTCTCTCTCTCTCTCTCTCTCTCTCTCTCTCTCTCTCTCTCTCTCTCTCTCTCTCTCTCTCTCTCTCTCTCTCTCTCTCTCTCTCTCTCTCTCTCTCTCTCTCTCTCTCTCTCTCTCTCTCTCATATATATATATATATATATTATGATATATATTAAGTATTTCAGAGTATTAGTTGACACTGTTTTCTACTTTAGATTTCCAGCTTACAGGGCTTTTATATTCTCCTCAATCAACTTAACAGATACTTTATTCTGTTTGTGACTTTGTTCCTAAACACTTTAAATGATACGTCAATATAAAGCAATACCTTTACTGTACCTTTTGAATGTTTCATTATTATTATTATTATTATTATTATTATTATTATTATTATTAGTATTAGTATTAATTTTAAAACTAATTTTAATAAATTATATTATGCTTTCATTATGCTCCCTATTCAAAAGGTTTCAATTTTTTTTTCAGCATGCAATTATGTTTGGTAAAAAGAAACATGTAGATGTTCAGTTTTACACTGAAGTTGGAGAAATTACAACTGATTTGGGGAAGCATCAACACATGCACGATAGAGATGATCTGTCAGCTGAACAAGCTGAAAGAGAACTAAGACATAAGTTGACATCCGCTTTTAAAAGTTTTACTGATAAAGTAGAAACTCTTACGAAAAATCAGGTAGAGTTTGATACTCCTTTCCGTGAACTGGGATTCTCCGGTGCCCCATTCCGGTCTACAGTTCTTCTTCAGCCTACATCAGGTTGTTTAGTAAACCTTACTGAATGGCCTCCATTCGTCATTGTTCTTGATGATGTTGAGTTGGTACATTTTGAGAGAGTTCAGTTTCATCTGAAAAATTTTGATATGATGTTCGTTTTTAAGGACTACTCAAGGAAGGTCTCCATGATTAATGCTATTCCCATGCATTTATTAGATCATGTAAAGGAATGGCTAAAGTAAGTTTCTTTTATTCTTTACAAAATTATTATTATTATTATTATTATTATCATTATCATTATCATTATCATTATCATTATCATTATTCATCATCATCATCATCATCATCATCATCTCCTACCATAGGATTCTCATATTTCTAACATCCTTTCACTGTCTCTATTCTTGTCTACCATAAGTATTGTTCCTTTTTTCCCATATATACACAGAGAATCAAAATTTCGTTCAATATGAAGAAATTTAAGCAGTAAGAGTCGCTTTTGTGACGAACATTTTCTTACCTATTTTCTTCAATGGACGAAATTTTCTACTTCAAATTTTGAAATATTTTTAATAATGGTTTTTTTCAGTTCAAGAAACTGAAAAAAAACTTGTTTGCCAAAGAACCAAACAATCGTCGATATGAAAATAAAATCATAAATTTTTTTAAACTTTTCAAAAATATATCAATTTAAATTGGAAAATTTCATCCATTGAAGAAAATTTGTAAGAAAATGTTCATCACAAAAGTGATTTTCACTAATGAAATTTCTTCATTGGAAGAAATTTTGATATATATATATATATATATATATATATATATATATATATATATATATATATATATATATATATATATATATATATATATATATATATATATATATATATATATATATATATATCAGGGTTGGCATTGATTTAATCATTGATTAAATCAAATTGATTTAATCAGTTGATTAAATCAATTGATTTTGTTATGAAAAAATCATGATTTTTTTGATTTTTTTGATTTTTTAAAAAAATAATAAAACTGTTTTTTTTTTTTTTTATTTGTTTTATTTTGTCATATTTTTTGATTCATAATGATATAACATATATTAGTTCCTTCTTACTGTGTTAAAAAACTTTAAAGTATTTTATATATTAGAAAAATAACTCCCTTAATATTTGGTTCAAGATTTCATATAGGGTAATACAAGAATCTGATCTTCATTAATATAATTTATCCAATATAGAACTGTTAGAGTTTAGAATTCCTAATATATATTCAATTAAATCTTCAACAAAATTTTATTGAGCTTTAATCTAATGCAATTTGAGGTTATAGACAAAAGAGAAAACAGAAAAGACAATTCCTTTTAATTTTCGACCATTTAAATTTTTATACAACATTATAAGAAAATAATATTCCTCTATATAAATTATAAAAGAAAGAAAATTTAAGCACTTCTGATGCATAATCATTAATCCATAAATTAAATACATAACTTGCAAAATATATATATATATATATATATATATATATATATATATATATATATATATATATATATATATATATATATATATATATATATATATATATATATATATATATATATATATATATATATATATATATTTTGCAAGTTATGTATTTAATTTATGGATTAATGATTATGCATCAAAAGTGCTTAAATTTTCTTTCTTTTATAATTTATATGGAGGAATATTGTTTTCCTTATAATGTATAAAAATTTAAATGGTTGAAAATTAAAAGGAATTGTCTTTTCTGTTTTCTCTTTTGTCTATGACCTCAAATTGCATTAGATTAAAGCTCAATAAAATTTTGTTGAAGATTTGATTGAATATATATTAGGAATTCTAAACTCTAACAGTTCTATATTGGATAAATTATATTAATGAAGATCAGATTCTTGTATTACCCTATAATGAAATCTTGAACCAAATATTAAGGAAGTTATATTTCTAATATATAAACTACTTTAAAGTTTTTTAACACAGTAAGAAGGAACTAATATATCTGTTATATCATTATGTATCAAAACATATGACAAAATAAAACAAATAAAAAAAAGTTTTATTATTTTTTAAAAAAATCAATAAAATCAAAAAAATAAAAAAAAATAAAAAACAAAAAAATCATTGATTTTTTGATTTTTAAAAAAAATCAAAAAAATCACCAACCCTGATATTATATATATATATATATATATATATATATATATATATATATATATATATATATATATATATATATATATATATATATATATATATATATATATATATATATATATATATATATATATATATATATATATATCACTTCTGGTGGGTAAAGGCCAAAGGCCTACTAATTTCCACCTGAGCTGTGGAAATACCCGAAATCTAGTCAGGTTAAAAGCCGACATATCCCTATACACCACATTAGGAATTGTGCAAGTCAAAGGAAGTTGGGAAAACAGATGAAGGGAGAGTGTTCCAGACTTTACCAGTAGAGTACATGTAAGGCTGAATTGGCATTTTTTTTTTGGGGGGGGCTCCTTCCCCTTTTGTCTTATTTTTTTTAAAACCTTAAAAAAAATGTCCATTTTAATAGCTATAGTATAGAGGGAGTGACACACCAATTCGTTGGGAGGAAAGAAACTATAGAATTAAAAGAGAGTGAAAGAACTGATAAGACAAAGTTGTGGGCTTTCAAGGAGAGCTGTATGAGCGGAACCACCCCAGATGTCTTAAGTTTTTTTTAATATCCAGTGGACAAAGACTAGAGGCCTGCCAATGAGCACCGGAGTTTGGAAACTATCAGGTCCTAGTTGTTAAAGACTGACATGACCCGATACATATAATAATAATAATAATAATAATAATAATGAAACATTCAAAAGGTACAGTAAAGGTATTGCTTTATATTGACGAATCATTAAAGTGTTTAGGAACAAAGTCACAAACAGAATGAAGTATCTGTTAAGTTGATTGAGGAGAATATAAAACAGATAAAGGGAGTGTGTTCCAGACTTTACCAGAAGAGTACACGAAAGATTGAGCATAGCGGTTAAGTCTTGGGTCAAAGAGTTGGACAGAGAAAGGATGAGATTGTGTAGAAAGTCTAGTCGCACGAGCCTTTCTCAATGGAGAAGGTATACGACGGGAGAGTTTAGAAGAGCATTATACGTTTATGACCTAGGCAAATGAACGCGTGGCTTTTGTTAGAAAAAAATCGTAAAAATTTGAATTTTTCAATTCCAGAAGGGGATTTTTTGTCTGTCATTTTTCATATCTGTCTGACCTATTGTTTATACTTTAATATGTATATCTTCTTACTTCGACGACAATAATCCTGAAGGCAGCATTCCTTTCGCGAATAACCTTAGAACAAGAAGAGTTATGCCAAGTTTTGTTATGTTTAATTGAAAGTTAAGAATGTAGTATTTATGTCTCCATGACATAGAGAATCACCTCGGTAATGGACTCTGCGCACTTCAGACCATCCATCCCGTGGAAGCAATAATCATTTTCACGGGAAATCAAAGAAGTATAACAGCAAGTCCGATCAATTTGCGCCACTGAAATGCCATGAACATTTCCTCGCTGTAGGATGAGGTCTTTCTTGCATATGACTTAAAAATATAGAACAGGATACTATGATAAGAAGGTGACCGGAGGAACCCAAAAGTGGATAGAGTTTAACAGTATAAGAAGAAGGATTAGTAGTTTTTAAAAAATTTGTAGAATGTCGAGTTTATATCCATGGGAATCAGGCATACGAGGAAGAAGCTGCACCAACTGCTGAAGTTCATTTTGGATAAGAGAAATGGAAGGCACGTTCACTTGCTGTATCATGAGAACTAAGAGAAAGTTATTACCAGTGGTGAACTTTGAAATTACTTAATATGATGAATTCAGAGAAAGAATAAGAGAGAATATGCTTTATTTTGTAACTTAGTCCAAGAATTTAGGATTGTTAGTGGAGTTATGAGATAAATAAGCAGAACAAATGAATTTAGTTATAGAAGGGCAAGGGAACCAAAGCATCAAGGTGGAAAATTCAGAATACCCCAAATTAAAGACACGAGAACAAACAACAAGGTTGCCACGTATGCACAACCACCGCCTTTGGCCGAAAATCGAGAATATAGACAGTAGAGAGAGAGAGAGAGAAAAAAATGTTTACTATCAGAACGTGCAAGCACGTGAATTTTGGTCAACAATAAGAAGCGAGGTTTTGAAGAAGAGAGATGGTGTTCAACAAAGTGAAAATTTGATGAAAAATTGCGAATGTTGCAGAAATTATTTAAAAAAAAGTTTGTACATCAGGACAAATCGGCTGCAAAGTATTGGTGGTACCAATTCCATAACTGGAGGCCACAAACTACCAAATGGTGATAAGGACTGTTTTTGTAAGTCACCCCTCTAGGCTTCTCCTAGGCTACTTGTGTGGATGACATCTTTATTTATTTTAAAAAATATGCTGCTTGCAATAGTATTTACGTTTTAAATGAGATCCTACTCCTTGTAAAAGAATTTGTAGATGAGCGCGAAATTATGCCTACCATTGGGCACTAGAGTGTAATGGGAAGTTCTCTAACACCCCATATACTAAATGAGGGATAGCCTCAGTGCTATTTCCTTCCCCCACTTCCTCCCTCACTATATATATATATATATATATATATATATATATATATATATATATATATATATATATATATATATATATATATATATATATATATATATATATATATATATATATATATATACAAAATTTGCTATTAATTTCCTTCATTTAACCATTTTCATTATTAACCTTCAATTATCTTTTCATTGTAAGGCAGAAAAAATTGACATTCATTATTTGAATAATTTTAACTCCTAATGAAAAGTGAACATCTCTTGATAGACATTAATTCTCATTGTTGGTAAAAAATTTATACCTTTTGCTCTTTAAAATCTAGTTTTATCCAGCCGTGTTTCTTTCACTAGTTTTTAGTTTTCAAAAATACATTTCACTCATTAGTGAAAGAAATACAAGATTTACTCCACTTACAACAAAGAGTACATCTCCATGTCTTCTCACTTCATGTCAATATTGCATTTACCTTCCATTTCCATAAAGGAGGGAGCCTTGAAGATAAACTGAAAGGTAATATCCAGCATTTCATCGATCATGATGACCGTTCAGATTTTCATAGATTTGACCAGATGTGAAAAGCGAGTGGATGCTGCAGCAATTTTTCTTTCCTTCTACTTTGATCCTGTCACTTGCCATATATACGGTGGAGCTTCAAGCAATAATAATGGTCCTGTCTAGAATGCTTTTCTAAATGGTGACCAGCCCTGCATCATTTCATATTTCCTCCTTCCCTGCAACATCAAATTTTACTTAACGTGAAATGTGTCTGACAATCGGTTGGTCACTGATGGATACCATTTTATGTTAGTATCATGAGTAATGAAAAAGCTGAAAAGGGAACTAAATGCGTTTCTCCACTTTTCTTCTCAGCGATTTCATATTGACATCAGTCGTGGCTTCCTCCCACCGTCCGAATACATTTTCATCTCTATAAAGATTTAAAGGACTACTGGCATGAAAGCTTTCAGGGGATCACACAGCTAAATCCTGTTCTGCGCAACCTGAAAGTGATGTATGAGATTCAGCCCTTATAGAAAAAAGTAGTAGTTGCACACACGCGTTGGTCACTCCTACTTCACTCAGACACTATACATCCAGAGTTCCCCTCTCTCTTTGTCAGTTTTATAATCACTTCCCACATTCTATATATTATCTTTTCGTTGATTGTAATACATGACATCATTAAGAGGTCCTTTTTCAAGCTCCAATTAAATGCCACCCTTCAAACTCCAGTTCCTTATCCTTGCTATTCTTCCTACATTAAACATCTTCGATGGATTCTCTTTCTGTCAGAAACTTCAAATTCTGCCAAACTTTTAGGGAATGATCATACCTGACTCTCCATCTCATTCGTTTAGAAAAAAAAAACTGGAACTGAATAAAGCCTAGAATAGCTGCTACCCAATGCCTCAAGTCGTTTCTGCACATGAGCTCGAAAGAATATATATATATATATATATATATATATATATATATATATATATATATATATATATATATATATATATATATATATATATATATATATATATATATATATATATATATATATATATATATATATATATATATATATATATATATATATATATATATATATATGAGATATGATCATTACGTATGCGAGGCTTTCTCCAATGACAATATGGTGCTGGGCTTATATATATATATATATATATATATATATATATATATATATATATATATATATATATATATATATATATATATATATATATATATATATATATATATATATATATATATATATATATATATATATGTGGAAGGCCTATTCACCACTTAGAGAACTGGCATTCTTTTAAAACTCTACGCTCTTGGCCTTCGAAGACAGATACCTCTCCATCCAAAGCTTCCTATTCAGTGGATCCACACAAGTCCAATGCTCCTCAGTTCTGTTACGTAACTTCTCTCTGGATGTAGGCATTCTACTAGATAATCTTCATTGTCCTATTGTTTTCCTTTGGCTTTAATGACGTGGTCACTCAAATCCCTACAAGTAACAAGTTCTTGTACGTGGACGATCTGGCTCTTTATACACAGCTGGGGCTAGACTGCAACATCTTGAAAGACAGTTCAACTGGTCATAAAGAGCATTTCAGATTGAAATGACTCCCATGGCTCCACTTTTCAGTTACCAAAATCAAAACCGTACTCTTTATGAGGAAAGGTAAGAGAGGAATTCGTCAACTTGTTCATCTCAATTTGGTATTCCACGGTTTTCTCATGCCAGTTGACTCACAGGGCCGATCCCTTTGTTCTCATATTCGATGAGCGCCTTACGTATTCTCCCCACATTACGCGCTTAAAGACGATTTGTCATCGTGCTCTCGACCTCTCGCGCCACCTTACCTCCCAAAACCTCTACTACCCTCATCCGAGAGAAGCTGGATTATAACTGCATGTTGTATGGCAAGACCTCACATTTACTTCTATTGGGTCCAGTTCAAAGTGAGGCCATCTATTCTAGCCTCTAGATCGAGGCTAACGTACTGCCTTTCTCTTTATGTAGATAACGTATGTGGGCAAGCTACCTCCATTTTCAAACTCCTGAACCATCGAGCTGTCTTCCATTTTACTGTAGGTAACACGGAATTATCCTTACGGCCTTTTGCAAACACGGTATCAACATTCTTAATTTTCTACAATAGTTATTCCCCTTGTACGTTTCTAGCTTCTTCTATCTGTTCGATCCTGTTTGCACTCCAATTTCAGCCAGTCTGCTGTTATGCAGAGGACATTCCTTCTGTCCCACTCAGTGATTCACAACTGGTCGGTTCCGGTATGCACAGACGGACCCATAACGAGGGATATCGTCGGTATGTGTGCCTTTTTCCCTGATCGGAACCTCGCGCTCTTTGTTCACCAAAGCCCCTGTCTTCACGGCTGAGCTCACCGCTGTACTTATAGCTTTCTCACATATAAATCCTTGATCTCGACGAACTTTTTGTTATTTATTCCAACTTACCATTCCCTTCAAGCACTATTGATCCCTCAGTTAAGGAACGTGTTGGGTTCCATAGTACAACAGTTTCTACGCCGTCTTCACTCTTGCAGAAAAATCACTTTGTTGGACTCTTTTTTTTTTTTTTTTCCATGTCAAGTTTGCCTTCAATAAAGACTGACTGAAGTACCAAAGAATAAAGATCGTTTCGGCAGGAGGGCTGGACTGGTTATAAGCGAAAGGATAAGCCTATAAAAATAAAACGTACAATTGGCGAATGGTCAACCTTTCACAGGTGCAACCGTCTACAGGAGGTTTTCCTCGCACATCTCTGCAATAGTCACATCAACCTTACACACTGCTATTACATATTTAGTTATCGTCCTTCCTCGTGTCCGTTATTCCATTAACACACACTGCAATCAGTTCAGTTTGTCCTGGTTCATTGTGAACAGCGGCACTCTATCTGTCTTGGGCTTATTTCATCCTCTGATAAATACAACATATGCTCGCCGAATCGTTCTTCAACACATTCATTATTTACTTTTATCCAAGAAAATTACTTTTCTTTAAGAAATTACATTATTTATTGTCATCTAAATAACTTTTGAATAATGCTATTTCAGTTAAAGCTAGGATTCACCCATAGGGTTGGTTTTCCAACTTGGTGTAGTCGCTACCTTTGTTTGCCATGGCGAGTATATATATATATATATATATATATATATATATATATATATATATATATATATATATATATATATATATATATATATATATATATATATATATATATATATATATATATATATATATATATATATATATATATATATATGCGCGCGCCTCCGTTTGTTAAGTGGCAAAAAAAAAAAGAGCACTCGCTTAGCAAGCGAGAGAATTTGTATTCGAGGCTGGATCGGGGTGAGGATTGTGAGATATTCTTCCTTATATATTATTGTATGATGTTTTTACTCAATGGTAAACGAGCACATTGGTAAGGTGCTTTTGTCACTGATGGGAAATACTCTCGACATCCGCGATTGGCCTGACCCTGTCAGCGATATACGCCGTGAGCCCTTGAAAACCAAGGACTTTCTTCGAAAGGTCCCATTTCAAGGACTTAGCTCCTAACTGGGGAATAATATATATATATATATATATATATATATATATATATATATATATATATATATATATATATATATATATATATATATATATATATATATATATATATATATATATATATATATATATATATATATATATATTATACACACAACTTTCACCCACATCACCTCATACGCCGACGACATAACTATAGCCACCACTCACAAAGACCTCACCACCGCAACATCACTCACTCAAGACTACCTAACTCAACTCCAAACTTGGCTAGTCGAAAACAGGATGACAGCATCCCCAAACAAATCCTCCATAACCCTCATAACAACAGACAAACACATATCCAACACCCACCCACAAGTCCTACTAAACAACACCCCCATACCCTTCAACAAAACCCCTAAGATCCTTGGCCTAACATTTGACACTCGCCTCACGTTCTCCAAGCACATTCAAAATACCACCTCAGCCGCAAACAGAAAACTCAACATCCTCAAAACAGTTGCCAACACAGACATACACAACAACATACAAACCTCAATTGCAATCTACAAACAATTTATACGCCCCACCATTAACTACGCCTCCCCTGTCTGGCACCCTCTGCTCTCCAACCAAAAACTTAACGACACTCCAAATAACGCAAAATAAAGCCCTTCGCACCATCACCGGCTGCACACGCACAACCCCTCAACAACACCTACACAACGAAACCAAGATACTACCCATAAGGAATCACCTCGAAATGATAGGCACCCAATTTTACGCAAAAACACGCCTACCCACACACCCATGTCACAATACTCTCCTCCAACCTACCCCACAAAGACTAACACAGCCTCCATCGTCCACCGGCGCCTTTTACAAACAGATCCTAAATCACATCCCCCCTCCTCCCCCCAATACCACAACAACCAAACATATACACACTCAACTAACACATTCATACATGATCAACAGACCTCCAAACAACATCCTTAACAGACCCCCCCCCCCCGAAATAAACCCCGACTTCAACAACCTCCCAAGACACTTACAAACCTCACTTGCAAGATTGAGATGCGGGCACCACCCAAACCTACAACATTACAAACACGAATTCAAAATAAACCAGGCAGCATCTCCCACCTGTACTAGATGCGGAATGGCCCCGGAGACCGTGAAACACTTTCTATTACGCTGTCCTTCCAACTCTCGCCCCAAAATCTTCTGGGGCATCACTTCTTTGAAGGATCTCTGGACGAGACCGACTGCGGCAGGAAGCTTCATTAGCGAAGTGTGGCCGCCTCAACATGGGGTGGTCAGGGGGTGAGAAGGTTAAAAAAAAAAAAAAAAGGTATATATATATATATATATATATATATATATATATATATATATATATATATATATATATATATATATATATATATATATATATATATATAGCTCGTGTGATATCCGATATTCAGAAGGAATTCAAAGTTTGAATTGGGTAAAAATAATGAAAACTATCGTAGATGACCCAGATGGATTCTTTGACCAGGTATGAAAAATTTTGTTTACTAAAATTTAACTCTTATGGCCTACAGAAAAACAAAATTTGTCCCTTTAGATTACTATATGCATTCATAGGAAATTAGTATCCTAATACCAAAGTAATCTTAACTTTAATCTAAATTTGTTTATGATTAATGTTAGAAATGTTACATGAAAAAATTAGCTTATAAAATGGGTTTGAATTTTCATTAGAGATCAAGTGTGGGTTGGCAGTTGATACACAAAGCCTAAACTTAAGACAAGAAGATGCCAAAATATTTATTTTTTTAAATATTTCTCATTCCATATATTGCCATTCGAGAACTGCAAAATCAATATTATTATTATTATTATTATTATTATTATTATTATTATTATTATTATTATTATTATTATAAAATATGGTTATTATGCATGGTTCGTTTCTTACCTGGTATTTAGTTGTTATTCAAAATATAAACTGGAAATGTAATGGATATTGATGAACAATAAAAATGGGCAGGGAAATCAAATTCAATAAATTTAAAAATAGTTAAAATACTAAAAATCCTGTTATAAAATGATATAATTCTGCCGACTACACCGAACGTGCCTACGCCTTACAGCGATATAGGCAGAGAACATCACAAAAATTATCGATATTTCATAATTTTGTTGCTACAGATTTGAAGTACATTTTAGCACCGTTTTATTTATTTATTTTTAAAATTTTGGTTAGGCCTATTTTGTTTTTTTGTTTTATATATATATATATATATATATATATATATATATATATATATATATATATATATATATATATATATATATATATATATATATATATATATATATATATATATATATATATATATATATATATATATATATATATATATATATATATATATATATATATATATATATATATATATATATATATATATATATATATATATATATATATATATATACATCTCCATTGGGCAAAGACCGGTGACCTACCAATTTCCACCGGAGTTGGAAAATCCCTATCCAAATCAATAGAGGCCGACATGTTCAGACACACGGATGCCAAAATAATTAGCGTACATTTACCCTTTAAGACAAGGTTAGGTAAATTCGAACTAGTTTGTTAGATTTAACAATTTATATACCTACATTAGTATCGATATATTTTCCGATTATCATCTTTCACCCAATTTCTTTGCCATATTGTCAAAGTGGCAGACGAAAACCAAACTTTATAATGTTCGAAATCTATTTTTACTATAAGTGCATTTTAATTTAGAGAATTTGATTTTCCGATCCAGTTTTGTTGTTTCTTCAATATAAATTACATTTCCAATTTATATTTTGAATAACAACTAAATACCAAGTAAGAGACGAACCTATATATATATATATATATATATATATATATATATATATATATATATATATATATATATATATATATATATATATATATATATATATATATATATATATATATATATATATATATATATATATATATATATATATATATATATATATATATATAGGGATGGAGTGAAGTATCGGTATCGGTTAAAAACTGACCGATACCAGATTTTTTTTTATCTCTTTGACTTACATTTTTTTGGAATGTTCATTTTCTTTGACTGTAAAGTTTCGAATACCACAAAACATTGCTTTTCTTGATTTTACAAATTTTCAATTAATTAATTAATTACTAATTAACCGTTAATTATATTTTTTGGGCTTATATTATATATCTCTGTAACTACAGATCTGATTTTGGTCAAATTAGGACAGTTAACTCTTTGTATAACATTTCTACTTATTCTTAATTGTTTATTTTTTTAATTACTTAATTAATTAATTAAATTTTGTAATTTTTTATTAATATTACGTAATATTTTGAAACGTCGTTTCCCGATAATTTTGTTTCCAGAACAAAGATATGTTGCTTTCCAATAAAAGTTTATTTTTTGAAATGCATGAAACTGCTTTTCAATTTATTTTCACGCCATTTACTTCTTACCATTTGGTTTATTTTCATAAATAGTTTATTTTATTTTTAATCCTTAATTAATCCATTAGTAACATATTAAGATGGCAACCAAGGTACATGATATATATATATATATATATATATATATATATATATATATATATATATATATATATATATATATATATATATATATATATATATATATATATATATATATATATATATATATATATATAGGGGAGAACGTAGCACCGTCCAAAGCGATGCAAGTACCCCCCATTGGGCATAACCCGCGGAGTGACAGTATGGTCTATGCCATTCCGTTTCAATCCGTTGCCCTTTGGTTCGTTCCTTTTCGCGTTTCACCTTCTCAAAGGGTCTCTAGTGCACCCTCACTTCATATTGGAGTGTCTATGCTCCCACTTCTCCTTCTCCCGACTGCCTTTTCATGTTCCAATAAATTTACAAGCGTTTACTCGTACATTGCCTTTCTTAAATAAAAAAAAAAAAAAAAAAAAAAAAAAAAATGGTGAAACTCAAAGCATCCTCAGAGATGCAATCAAGGAATCGTGCAAAATCTGTTCTTCGAGATTCCAAAAACTCTTTTCTCTGCCGCAAATGCAATAATCTTTCTGATTCCTTTTCCTTTCGCCCTTCTGGCATTTTGCAAAAATTGTCAACTCTAACTTTCTCCTCTTTCTTTCCTCTAGTTTCCTCTGATGGTACAACTGCCATTTTACCTTAACTAAAGCTGAACTCATCGCTCAAACTTTTGCCTCTAATTCTACCTTTGACGATTCCGGAACTATTCCTCTTCCTTCAACACCCGAAAACTCAGTTATGCCTAACACTGTAACTTCTTCTAAAAATGTAATTTGTACTCTCTCTCTCTCTCTGAGTTTAACACTAAGAAGGCGTATGGTCCTGATGGTATTGATGATGATCCTGCGGTTCTCAAAACTTGTGCTTCTGAGCTTGCACACTGCCTTGCCAAACTATTTCATCTTTGTCTCTTCACTTTCACCTTCCCTTCTTGCTGGAAACGTGCGCTCAGTCTGTACCGAAGAAGGGGACCCCTCTCAACCCTCTAACTAACGTCCTATTTCTTTAACCTACGTTCTTTCTAAAGTTTCCGAATCTATCCTTAACAGGAAGATTTGGAAGCACCTTAATTCTTCAAATCGTCAAATTCTTAATTCTTTGATCGCCAGTATGGCTTTCAAAAAGAACGTTCTACTAGTGATCTTCTTTCCTTACTTTTTATCTTGGTCCTCCACTCTTCGGGGTTTCGGTAAGTCTTTTGCTGTGGCGCTAGACATATCGAAAGCCTTCGATAGAGTCTGGCACAAAGCTTTAATTTCCAAACTCCCTCTTTCGGAATCTATCCTTCTCTCTAATTTTCTTTCCGGTCGTTCTATAGCAGCTGTTGTAGACGGTCACAGTTCTTCCTATAAATCTACAAATATTGGTGCTCCTTTAAGGATCTGTCCTATCCAACTCTTTTCTAATTTTCATAAATGACCTTCACTCTATTATTTCGTCTCCTATGCACTCCTATGCCGATGACTCCACCCTTCGTTACCCCTTTCAATTTCAAAGACGCCCATCCCAACAGCAGTTTAAAGATTCAAGAAGGATGGATTGGAGTAACTGACCTCTGATCTTTCTCTTATTTCAAATTGGGGCAAAGAAAACATGGTCGTTTTCAATGCCTCAAAAATTCAATTTCTCAATCTTTCTACTCGGCACAATCTTCCACACAACTATGATATCTTCTTCGAAAACACACAACTCAAATCTTCATCTGTTCTTAATATTCTCTGTTTCTTTTTCTCGTGATCTTTCTTGGAAAGATCACATTACTTCTCTTTCAAAACAAGCTTCCAAGTGGTTGGATGTTCTGAGGTGCCTTAATGGTATTTTTACGACACCCCAGATGCTTGCGCTTTATAGGGATGCTGTTCTCCCCTGTATGGAGTACACCTCACACCTGGGGTGGTTCCACACATACAACTCTTCTCGAAGAGGTGGAGTCTAGGGCTTTTCGTCTAATCAACTTTCCTGCTCTTACTATCTCTCTCCAATCTCTTTCTTCCCGTCGAATTGCGCCACTCTCTCAATATTATCGCTATTACAACGGACACTGCTCTTCTGAACTCTCTCGTCGCATACCTCCTAAACTGAGAAGGCTCGTGCGACAGGGTTTTCAACATAGTCTCATCCTTTCTCTGTCCAACTTTCCGACCTCAGACTTAACCGCTATTCTCATTCTTACATATACTCTACTGGTAAAGTCTGGAACTCATTCCCTTTATACGTCTTTCCAACTTCCTTAGACTTGCACACTTATAAACGCCGTGTATCGGGTTACGTCAGCCATTAGCAATCAGATTTCCTGCTGTTCCCCAACTCTGGTGGATATTGGCAGGTCTCTGGTCTTTGCCCACCAGAGGATATATATATATATATATATATATATATATATATATATATATATATATATATATATATATATATATATATATATATATATATATATATATATATATATATATATATATATATATATATATATATATATTGTGGTGTTCCTCAGGGTTCTGTTCTATCTCTTACTTTTATTCTCACTTTTCATCAACGACCTCCTCAGCTGTACTTCTAACTCTGTTCATTCTTATGCCGACGAGTCAACTCTCCATTCTTCTACGCATTTCAAATCTGCTCCCTCTTGTGCTTCTAGAGTTGCTTCTCGTCTTCAGTTTTCCGAATCCAATCTCTCCGATATGGATGAGATTTCCCGGTGGCCTACCGCACCTTGTGAAATTCAACTCTTTGAAAGCTCAACTTCTTATCTCTCTCTCATGAACACCTCCCAACTTTCCTATCTCTTTTGACAGCTCTCCAGTCTCACCTATGAATAATATAAATATTCTTGGTCTGAACATAAAAGATAAATTATCTTGGAAATATCATATCACAAAGGTTGCTAAGGTTGCCTCTAAAAAGTTGGGAGTTCTGTTCAGATTGCTGGAATTTTTTTATTCTAAACAGATTCTCCAAATATATGAGGGTTTTATCCGTCCTTGCATGGAGTACTGTTCTCACATTTGGGGCGGTCCAGGTTCCATCCTTCTTTTGGATAAAGTTGAGTCTAAAGCTAAAAGACTAATAAGCTGTCCCTTACTTTGAAACTCACTTGACCCTCTTTCTCTGCAAGGTGACGCTGGCCCACTATCTCTTTTCTAAAGGTACTACAACGAGGTAGTACCTAGGTGTTCGGGGAGTTGACCTCTCGCATTCCACCACCATTGCGTCGTTATGACAGCACAAGGGGTGCCTTGCTTGCACAAGAACTTTGAATGAGCATTGCGAACTCAAGGCTTTTACATTGTGGATCCTCCTCCTTTCCAGCCACATCTGTTCTGTAGAACTTCCAATCTTCTGTTTTTCCTGCTGTATATAAAAAAAAGCACTCTAAATCCTCTGTCTTCGCCTACCTGAGGGATCTACGTTAGGTTCGGGATTGGGTGTTTTTTTGTTTTTTTTAAATAATTTAATTATGCCCCCTCCTTGAAAAAGGCTATGCCCGTGAGTGATGGTAATATATATATATATATATATATATATATATATATATATATATATATATATATATATATATATATATATATATATATATATATATATATATATATATATATATATATATATGTTTTTCTTTAAAAATTTAAATTATATGGTATGGGTATCGGTATCGGTAAAAATTTTGGTATCGCTCCATCCCTAATATATATATATATATATATATATATATATATATATATATATATATATATATATATATATATATATATATATATATATATATATATATATATATATATATATATATATATATATATATATATATATATATATATATATATATATATATATATATATATATATATATATATATATATATATATATATATATATATATATATATATATATATATATTACAAATATAGAGTTTTGTCATTTTAGAAAACACTCCTTTGGCAACGAAGTAGATAATGTTTGGATTAATTTGACTCATGTTAGCTGGTATTTCCCTTCCAACTTTTAATAACAGTTTGGGTTGATATATGAATCACTTTAATATTATATAGTTAATGAATATTCCTTTGATTATTTTGTTGCAATGGGAATTGTTTTAACAATAATTATATTGTAAAATAGATGATTAAAATAAGAAATTGCGTACTTGATTTTATAGGGGTTGACGGCTGTAGTTGGGTATTGCATACAGTATTTGTTTATTTTCTTCTTAATTTCAATTGAATGCACTAAGGAGTGGTATAATGGTTGTAAGTAATGTATTTATAATTATTGACAGAGGAAACATTGATTTTAAAAGCTATTTTTCAAGGAATTATATTCTGGTTCCAGCAGAGATTTTGCAAAACTCTTTTTGTTCTCTAAAGTTTTACACTCACATTAGTAGAATATATTTAAAATAAAGAATATGAGAATTTTTTTTTTATAGGTTTTTATCTCTTGAAAGTTTTTCTTTTTTTCAGTATATCAATCATAGTCTGAGATTACCATAATATAGAAACTAAATTAAAGTTTTGATGTTTGAATTTTTAATATGTTTTGTTAGAGTTGAAAGAGTTTTTAATAATAATAATGATTCATCGTATGATATGTACGGGAATTGGGTCTTGCATTTGTGGCGGTTAGGAACCGACCGGGGTTGGAATTTGGCCGGGGCCGGGGCCGGGGTTCTGGCCGGGGTTTTCTAAAATTTGTAAAGAGGTTAAAAGCACTGAAATTTAAGGTTAAGAAAATTAGATATAAGGTTTATTTAATTGTAAGGAAGGAGTAGAATAGTCAACATTCACTTAAATTAATGATTATATGCATTTTCTCAACAAAAAAAATGAAAAAATTACAGTTTTGTATAGTTAAAGTTTAAAAAAAGTACAAAAATTAAAAAAAAAATATTCTAATTCATAATAGTGATTCAACAGGTTTACTTAAGTAAGACCCTAAGGTAAAGTTTGAAAAAATGTAAGATATAAAATTATCAATTTAACCTGTATTTATACATATCATTGTTATTTTATTGCCATGTATCAAACTTGTATCATTTAGCTGCATTATTTAAAAATTATTATTTTGTTTATACTTTCAGTCAATATGGCTAAAAGATCAGCTTCTGCAGTATTTGAATACTTTACAATGTTTCAGGATAGGCTCGAAATAGCTAAATGTTAACATCTGCAGTCAGAAAATTAGAAGAGAACCTCCGGGTGCTACAAGTAAAAAAATTTCAACCAAATCTTTTTGGAGTATCTAAAATCAAAACACAAAGATGAACATTCACTAGCAGAAAAGGAAAAAAAAAAAAAAAAAAAAAAAAAAAAAAATCTTAATTTTCTTATATTTTGTTTGAATTTTTTTTTTTATTATTTGACTGATTGAGCTGAAATTTTCAAAGTATGTGAATTTTTTCACGAAGTTCTGAGTTGATTTCGAGCATTTTTTTGAGTCTATAAAGGTTTGAAACTTATTTGGACCCAAAGTTGAAAAAAATGAATAACTGGATCAAACCACTGGTCCACATGAGCTGAAAATTTAGCTGAATACCTTTGCCCCAATTTCTTGCATTGGTGGGAATAGGTTTTTGATATCACGTCTAGAAAAAAGTTATATAAGCACTTGAATTTTTTTTTGCAAAAATCGTACCCTTCTAGAGGAAAAAATTATTTATAAAAAACGCTACCTACTATTTTTTTTTATTTGTGAATATTGTTTAGAAGAGGGCAGGGCAACAATATTTATTTAGTGCATATTTAAATGCTCTTTGTTTGAAGCGAGATATAGCCTCTCAAACTTTGGGAATTTTTGAAATTTGGCCAAAAATGGACCTTTTTGAAGGCTACATCTCAAAACCAACGAATGTCATCGAATAAAGTACATAGAGGAATTTGTAGCCCCACCCCTCCTCTATACACACCAAAAATAGGAAATGTCATAGTTGTATTTTTTTTTTTAATTTTGTTTGATTTTTTTTTCAAAAGGTTGATTTTTTTTTTTTTTTTTCATAGTTGGTCAGTTTTTGGCTTATAACATTTTTCCTATAACTCTGGGAACAAAAGTCTATTAGAGACTTTTGTATCCCATTTAATTTTGAATAAATAGTCCAATTTTCAGCTCATTCTAAAAAGTGGTTTGGCACCGCCATTCAATTAAAAAAGGGTAAAATTTCAAAAAAAAAAAAAAAAAAAAAAAAAAAAAACTTTTAGCCGTAATAGACTCGGAAAAAAGCTAGAAATGGACTTTTCTTACCGGTAAAAAATCTATATAACTGAAAGTTTCAGCAGAATCGGTTGAAAATTTGAAAAAAAAAAAAAAATTTAAGTATAATTTGCCATTTTAACCCCGGCCGGCAACCCCGGTTTTCCCTGATTTTTGGCCGGGGTCAGTTGGCCGGGGTTGGCCGGGGCCGGGGCCCCGGTCGGTTCCTAGTGGCGGTTGTGATTCTAGAAAAATTAGGAATTGCTGATTTAAAAACTCATGCATAATAATGCGAGTCAATTTAAAGAATAAGTAACAAAATGTTACTTCTATTGTATTGTAATATTTGATTTTTCCTTTCAATTAGGGAGGATGGACATTTTTAGACCCAGAGTCTGACGAAGAGGCAGCTAATCAAGTGGATGAAGATTCTGAGGATGATGGGGCTTATGCTCCTTCAGATGAAGAACTAGGGTCAGAAGAGGAGAGTGATGATTATTCTGGAGAATCCGAAGTATCTGAATCAGATGACGAAGGAACTGAAGAGGAGCTTGGCAGTAGTGAAGAGTCAGGCAAAGATTGGTCAGATCTTGAACGGGAGGCAGCAGAGGAAGATCGAGAACGAAACTATGAGGACGATTTTGACTCAAAAGGGAAAAGGATTGAACAGAGAAGGTAAGATTATTATTATTATTATTTTAATTATTTCCAGGCCACAATATATACCTAATCAAAACTTATTACTGCATGCGAAATTCCATGAAGTTAGTTGATTTATTGGTTGCACCCGCGTTATAATATTCATGCGCACAGGTGATAAATATACAGTTAGTTGAACGTGCACCTTCCTCAATTTGACAGTAATATCAATTTAAAATTTTATATATATATATATATATATATATATATATATATATATATATATATATATATATATATATATATATATATATATATATATATATATATATATATACCTTTTTTTTTTTTTTTTTTTTTTACCTTCTCACCCCCTGACCACCCCATGTTGAGGCGGCCACACTTCGCTAATGAAGCTTCCTGCCGCAGTCGGTCTCGTCCAGAGATCCTTCAAAGAAGTGATGCCCCAGAAGATTTTGGGGCGAGAGTTGGAAGGACAGCGTAAAAGAAAGTGATTTCTACGGTCTCCGGGGCCATTTTGCATCTGGTACAAGTGGGAGATGTTGCCTGGTTTAAATTGAATTTGTGTTTGTAATGTTGTAAGTTTGGGTGGTGCCCGCATCTCAATCTTGCTAAGTGAGGTTTGTAAGTGTCTTGGGAGGTTGTTGAAGTCGGGGTTTATTTCGGGAGGGGGGGTGTTAAGGATGTTGTTTGGAGGTCTGTTGATCATGTATGAATGTGTTAGTTGAGTGTGTATATGTTTGGTTGTTGTGGTATTGGGGGGAGGAGGGGGATGTGATTTAGGATCTGTTTGTAAAAGGTTCCGGTGGACGATGGAGGTTGTTTAAGTCTTTGATTGGTAGGTTGGAGGAGAGTTTTGTGACATGGGTGTGTGGGTAGACGTGTTTTTGCGTAAAATTGGGTGCCTATCATTTCGAGGTGATTCCTTATAGGTAGTATCTTGGTTTCGTTATGAAGGTGTTGTTGAGGGGTTGTGGTGTGCAGCCGGTGATGGTGCGAAGGGCTTTATTTTGCGTTATTTGGAGTGTCGTTAAGTTTTTGTCGGAGAGCAGAGGGTGCCAGATGGGGGAGGCATAGTTGATGGTGGGGCGTATAAATTGTTTGTAGATTGCAATTGAGGTTTGTATGTTGTTGTTTATGTCTGTGTTGGCCACTGTTTTGAGGATGTTGAGTTTTCTGTTTGCGGCTGAGGTGGTATTTTGAATGTGCTTGGAGAAAGTGAGGTGAGTGTCAAATGTTAGGCCGAGAATCTTTGGGGATTTGTTGAAGGGTATGGGGGTGTTGTTTAGTAGGACTTGTGGGTGGTGTTGGATATGTGTTTGTCTGTTGTTATGAGGGTTATGGAGGATTTGTTTGGGGATGCCGTCATCCTGTTTTCTACTAGCCAAGTTTGGAGTTGTGTTAGGTAGTCTTGTGTGAGTGATGTTGCGGTGGTGAGGTCTTTGTGAGTGGTGGCTATAGTTATGTCGTCGGCGTATGAGGTGATGTGGGTGAAAGTTGTTTGGGGTTGTGGGAGGTCTGCTGTGTATAGGTTGAATAGAGTGGGGGGAGAGTATGGCTCCTTGGGGAACTCCGTTCTTTATGTTGATGGTACGTGATTTATGGCCGTTTTGTTGTATTTGGGCGGTTCTTCCTGATAGGAAGTTGGATAGCCATTTCTTAGTATTTGTTGGGATGTTGGATTGGAGGATTTTATGGATAAGATTATGTCTTCGGGACAGTATCGAAGGCTTTGTTTATGTCAATTGCTATTAATATAGTTTTGTGATGTGGCTTATGGTTTAGTCCGTTTATTATAGGTTGGATGATGTTGGTAAGAGCAGTGGTGGTGGAGTGGTTGGGTTTGAACCCGTGTTGGAAGTTTTGTTGTGGGATGATTTGGAGGATAGAATTTAGGATTAGTTTTTTCAAGGAAGTTTTGAGATGGTTGATAATATGGAGATTGGGCGGTAGTAGGAGGGGTTTGAAGGGTCTTTGCCAGGTTTTAGTTTAGGGATGATTAATGCTTTTTTCCATTGGGGGGGGATATAGTTGAGTTGGATGGATTTGTTGAAGATGGAGGTTATGTATGTGATTGTGTGGATGGATAGGTGTTTTAGGTGAATATTTGATATGTTGTCTGGTCCTGTTGCTGGAGAGTTTTTGATAGTTTTAATGGTGTTTTGAGTGTTTGTGGGTGTGATGGCGTTTAAGGTTGTTTTGGTTGTTGTGTAGCTTTTTCAGTTTTTTATTATTTTCCTGTTTTGTGGGTGGGTAGGTAAGCTACTTTGTTTAGCGAAGTGTGTGGCCAGTAGGTTGATGTGTTGTTTGGGAGTTAATGGGGTTTGTGTAGTGGGATTGGTTGGAGTTTCGTGAGTGTGAAGTGGGTTGTTTTTTGCGTTGTGAATTGTGTGGATTGTTTTCCAGACTCTTTTGCTGTTTGTGTTGTCCAAGTTTTTGATGAGGAAGTTTTGGTAGTTGTTGGTTGTGTGAGTTTTTATTAGGGTTGATATTTGATTGTTTAGGGTTTCTAATTGTGTTTTGGTGAGTTGTGTGGGGTTGTTTTGGCGTTTTAGTGCGTTCCTTTGTTTTATGAGAGAAGTGATTTCGGGGGAGAGGTTTGGTTTGTATTTTTTAATGTGGCCTTTAGGGATGAAGATGTTGGCCGCTTTCTGGATTGTGTGGGTGAGATGATTTGAATTGCTGATTTGAGGGAGGATATGTTTGTAATTTCGTTTGTTGTGAGGTTTTCGTCTATGTAGTTGGAGAAACCGGTCCAGTCTGCTTTTTTGTAGTTGGTAAATGTAGTTTTAGATTTGTAAGTGGGTTTGTTTTTGATGTGGTATTTTATAATTATTGGTAGTGGTCGGAGTTTAGATCGGTTTCTGTGGTCCATTGTAGAAAGGGGTGAATGTTTGAGGAGCAAAAAGTGATGTCTGGTGATGTGGGGGATTGGTTGATTTGCGGGGGGATTCTGGTATGGAGGTTTTTGTTGTTAAGGATGTTGAGATGTTCCAAGTGTTCGATGATGTGGGTTCCTCTTTGGTCGGAGGCTTGGTTTTTGTACCAGGTCGGGTGGTGGGCATTGAAGTCTCCGCATAATAGGAGATTAGGAAGGTTTGTTATTGTAGAGAGGTTAGGTAGTAGTTTGATGGACAGTGTCTGGATGTATGGTGTGGTATGTATAGGTTTACTATGTTGTGCGTAGTTTTGTTTATTTCTATTGAGAAGGTTTGAATTTTAGATGTGTTGTCAGTTTGCGTGTTTGCATGTTGAGAGGATGTGTTGGAGTAATTTATAGAGTTGTGGATGAGGGTTAATAGTTTGTGATGGTTGGGTGTGCTGGGAGTAGATGGAGTCATATTTGTAGAAAGTTGGGGGAAGTTGGTTTGTTGGAAGGTGGGCTTCTTGTATAAGCGCAATGTGGATGTTGTGTTTGTGTAGGAATGTTTCTAGTTCTTTGTGTTTGTTATGGAGGCCGTTTATATTGATTTGTAGGATATTTAGTGTGGAGATGTGGGAATTATGATTGATAGGGTTTAAAGTGGTTGGGGGGTACAAATTTGACATTTCCAATTGTGGTTTGTAGGTGGAAGTCTTTGAAATGGGGAGCATTGTCTGTGGATCCATTTGTGGCAGTTGGTGCATTTTATGGAGTCCCTCCTGACTATTTTGTTGCAGATAGGGCATTGCCAGGTTACAGGCCCCGGATTTTTCTCTATGTCGCCGGCTTTAAGTAGGAGGAGGAGGAGATACGCCAGCCTAATCTCCTCCTGAAAAAATGGAAAAAGAATAGTGGGAGAGTGGTTGAGATATAGATTTGAAAGATCTCGGATTTCTCCGGACTGCGGCGAGGAGGTAACTTCCTTCGCTTTTGACCCCAAGCTTGCTCGGGGTGGGGGGGGTAGAGAGGCATTGTATCCTTCTTCTGAGGAGTTTCTGTAACAGGACTCTTGAGGAGAAGAACATCGATTTCGCCACGGGAAGGCTCCTCTCCTGGATAATAATATATATATATATATATAATATAATATATATATATATATATATATATATTATATATATATATATATATATATATATATATATATATATATATATATATATATATATATATATATATATATATATATATATATAACAGCTATATCACATTCACTTTATCACAATCAGTTTATCACAATCAGTTTATAATTATGAATTATATAGTAAAGACTATTATTTTTTTTAAAGTTCCAAACCCAAGAGCTCCCGGGACAGATTCAACAGGTAGGAGCCGTTGGTAGACGCAAGTATTTTATTTGTCAATTAAAATTAAATTATATACTAACATATACTGATTACTGGTAGAAAATAATAATAAATTGGTCTTTTTCTACGGTAATGAAGAAATATTCTTTATTTTAATGAAGTACTTAAAATTATTATGAATTCTTATAAAGTTTGTAATTTGAAAGATGGAGTTTTCACTTTTCCTTTTTGACTGTTCCATATTAAGCGACAGTTCATTCTTCAACTTCATATTTGGAGCCAAGTTATGAATAAATTTAATTGTAATATGATTGAGCAGTAAATTTTCTGTTATTTTATGATTATGAAGTTAAATATTTTTGTTTCTGTAATTAAGATTTTTCAAGTAATTATAATTGATAGAGGTGATCATCTTCGTATATTATTCGCTTCGTTTTTAAGGCCTTGATTAGACAGGCTGTAAAACGTAATGGTCGGGAATAAATTGCTCAAAAATTACTTTTCCTCTAAAGGGGGAATCTTTGTTTTTAAATCTTTCAATATATCTTTGCAATGAAGCAAGACATTTTAAACCGTAAAAAGTGTGTATAGCCCACGCACTAATGAAGGTTCCTCATGTAAGATAGGAAATACGTACACCATGGAGATTACAAAGTTTTTACAAAAGTTTCTCAAGGTTGTGTAACGTCTTCATTATTATCATGGTCATACATTAATATAGTTTTTCCAATTTCTGAAAAATTCTTACTGACATATGTCTGTATGGTTATTATTGCCATTTAAAAGCTCTAAATCGTGCAAAAATTCAAATGCAGCAAGTTTTTAATTTAAATAGTATATTCAAGAATTTTTTCCTTTTTAATTTAATGGCTCTTGTTTTTCGAATTACACTGCTATTCGTATCTTTTATTATGGTGTATGTTACAAAATGTTTTAATATCCGTAATGTTGGCGCACAAAGTTTTAGTAACGAAAAATTAAAATTTATCAAAATAGGATAAAACTTTCAGAAGCTGTATTTGAAGTTTAGCAGCTACCCTATTCACCTTTACATATTTATATATCTATTATTTACAGTAATAATTTATACAACCGTATTTTTTTTTCTTTTTATAGTTCTAAGCACAAGTCATCGAAAGATAAATACAATAGGTTCGTTCAAATAAATGTTTTGCATACTTCCTGAAGATTATAAATCTTCGAAGCTGAAATTAGTGTTATATGTTTGTATTTCTAAAGTATTATCGAATTAAGTGAATAGTTATGTAATTTTCTTACAGTAAACATAAATCTTCTCACAAATCGCCTCATAAAGACAAAAGCAAGAGCAAGCACTCAAGCAGTAGCAGACATTCGAGCAATAACAAACACTCGAGTAATAGCAACAGTAGCAAACACAAATCCCCATCAAAGGACAGGAAGAGACCTAGAGAGGAATCCAATGATAGACACAGTAGCAAAAACAAAAAATCAAGGTGAGGAATAGTGAATTATATTAATATGCAAATTTTTTTAAAAACTTTTATTAACGCACTTTTTTCTCTTGCAGGCGTTAAGATATTGACAAAAGGATGTGAAGTGAAACTACACTTGGAAAATATAATTTATTTCATTTAATTTTGTTTTTTTAGTTTTGTACAAATATTCAATTTTAACTTCATTTCTTGTAAAATATATTTTTTATACATTAATTAATTCTCCCACTGTTAGTAATGTCTGGTGATGTGTCTTTTAATCAACATCTGATAGTTGTTTCTAATATATTCTGTCGTCATTGAATAAAGCTACATTAAACTTACTGTATTTTTATTTTCATATAAAAAATAATTAAAAAGTTTTTATATATTTAACTATTTTATCACCATCACTGTTTATGTTTATTCATTTCATCTTCATTTATCAGGATTTACATTTAGATCCAGATGATTTTATCACCAAAGGATTCGAGAGCCGAAATATGGACTGCAGCATTGAGGCAAGATTGTTGAAGAGATCATCTGAAATACCCTGAAATTAAAATTTTCATTAAATGTGTAAACCCAACTAAGATTATCTATACAAAACGTTACCACACTGCAACTGCCTGTCCGAATTAACGAGTCTTTGTGAAGAACAATAATTTTTTCTTAAATTCTTATCCTTCTCCTTAACACTGTTAAACTCTTTTCTTCCTTCGCGTTCATCCAGTCAGCTAATCTCTCTCCTGTCCTGTCTCTTCACCTTCCGTAAGAGCGACTCTCTCCTTCGGCGAAGAGAGGTTTCCGATACCTTTGTGTTGCTAACTGGTCTAACTTGTAGTACTTCTCTGCTATTCCATGAAGTGATTACTGATTTTGTGATTCCGGCTTTAGCCTTTGGAGTGATCGGACGCTTACACTGCTGAGCAAGTACTACTGAGATAACCTAAATTACTACTTAAGTAAATAGTACCGTGATTATGTTTGAGAAGTATAAACTTTAGAATAGTAAATTTTATGATCTGAATCCTTGATGATAATATGACGTCCTCTGGAAAAAAAAAGAGGAAGAAAAATAATCGTCCAAGTAAAAAGGGATGAAGGTCAATTAAGTAATTTGAAAACTGAAATATCTTGTTTCTGGTGAAACTATCTCTTCATCTGAACTATTGGGATCGATGGAAGATATTCAGGATATAATTCATCAGGCAAATATCATTTTAATGCAACAGATTGCAAAGAACTCAACTGAAATGAAGACCCAAAGAATGAGAGAATAATAAGAACGATTTACAATAACACAATCTCCATCAGATAGTGGAATATAAAGAAATGGGAAAAAACACTAGAAACAAAAAAGCTTATATGTAGAAGCATATAAATTAAGAGGATGTTCTGTAGTTTCAGAGTATATTCAATTCCTATATATACAACCAACTGAGGATAATAGACTTTAGAGATTCATCCTTTTGGACTTTAAAAGGAATAGTTAATTACTGATGGGCCTATTAAATCAATAGATTTTGTAGATCTGGTAGTCTGTTGATTGTATAATCAGACAAAAAAGTTGGCAGCAGATAATACTTTAATTAATCAAACTATTCCAATTAAAGTGTTGAAGGTCTTTCAACACAAAAAGTAATATCTGCGAGAAGAATTGTAAGAGGTAAAGAAAGATCTCCAACAAATTAAATAGTTTTGATATTTGGTATGTTGGATATCCCACAACAGATATTCTGTGGATACTTCTCATAGGGTACGACAATACTATCCAAATCCATTGCGATGCTTTGTTAGTCAAAGATTTGGGCATCGAGGAAAATTTTGTAAAAGTCAGCAAAATGTGGATTTTGTTTTGAGCCACATTTAACTAAAAATGTGAAAAAAATTTACAAAGTAAATGTGTGAACTGCAGTGATGAGCATCCCTCTTATTCAAGGAAATGTTCCCATTTTCTAAGAGAAAATAAAATCGTACATACAAAAAATAAATAACAAAACTTTTGACAATGCAAGAAAAATCTATAACACCAGATTTAGTAACATGAATACAAATATGATACATATTTCTTATGCTGCAACACTACATAGACAGGAACAAGGGACCAATAACAAGAAAATTTGCAAAGTAATGAACAATTGAAAATTCAAACTAGGGAGACAAATTAGCTGATTAGTATGGGAATAGAAAAGCTAATTAGTGGGTTGGGATTAATCTTTCAATCTAAATTCTCGCCAAAAGAATTATCATGTAATCTGTATGACCATTTAACAAGTCTAAAGATAAGTAGGGTTCCTTTTACTAAAGAAGAAAGTTGCAAGTTTCTATTTGCAGAAGGCTTACAAGGGGAAATAAATTCAGAAAATTCAATATATAATAATGGATCACAAACAACATTTTTCAATGGAATAAATACGACTGGAATGAATATGAATTGACTTTATTTAGAACATATAATTCAAGAAAAAAATATTTTAATTTTTGTTTTGCAAGAAACCTACTTTTGATGAAAATAAGGATATTAATTTCAAATATTATGAATTATTTAGAAATGATAGGAATGGAATGTAAACGGAGGAGGGGTGATGTAGTGAGTTTATAAGTATATAAATTGTCAAAGATTGAATATTAGCACAGAAATGGATGTTGTATCAGCTGAAATTTTTATTGCATCACAGTCTTTGAAGATTTTTAACATGTATGTGCCTCCTTCAAATAATTCTATTGTAAGGTAGTTGAATGAAGCACTGAAACTAATTGCAGATCCTTCATCACTGATAGTGATGGGAGATTCTAATAGTCATCATTAGGGACTGACCAGGGTTGGGGTCTCCAAAATTTGTCCGGTGCCGAGGCCGGGGTTACCTAAAATTTGTAAAGAGGTCAAAAGCACTGAATTTTTAGGTTAAGAAAATTAGATATAAATTTCATTGAGGTTTATTTAATTGTAAGAAAGGAGTAGAATAGCCAACATTCACTTAAATTAATGATTATATGAATTTTCTCCGAAAAAAAATTCAAAAAATTACAGATTTTGTATAACAAAAGTTTAAAAAAAAGGACAATTTTTTTTTTTTCTGATTCCCAACAGTGATTCAACAGCTTTACCTAGGTAAGACCCTAAGGTAAAGTTTGAAAAAATGTAGGATATAAAATTATCAATTTAACCTGCATTTATACATATAATTGTTATTTTATTGCTATGTATCAAACTTGTATCATTTAGCTACATTATTTCAAAATTTTGTTTATACTTTCGGTCAATATGGCTAAAAGATCAACTTCTGCAGTATTGGAGTACTTTATAATGTTTCAGGATAGGCTCGAAATAGCTAATGTAACATTTGCAGTCAGAAAATTAGAAGGGGTGCCACAAGTTAAAATTTTCAACCAAATCTTCATGGGGGCATCTAAAATCAAAACACAAAGATGAATATTCACTAACAGAAAAGGAGCGGTCAAAAGAAGCAGAAAAGAAGAAAAAATTGGAAAAACAAGAAAAAAAAAATCTTAATTTTCTTATATTATGTTTGAATTTTTTTTTTATCATTTGACTGACAGCTGAAATTTTCAAGGTATATGCCTTTTTTCCCCCGAAGTTCTGAGTGATTTCCAGCATATTTTCTGAGTCTATAACGTTTTGAAAGTTATTTTGATAAAAAGTTGAAAAAATGAACAGGGGGGGGGGGAGCTGAAAATTTAACTGAATAATCTTAGCCCCAATTTCTTGCAAGGGTAGGAACAGATTTTTGATATCACGTCTACAAAAAAAAGTTATAAGAACTTTAAAATTTTTTTGCAAAAATTGTACCCTTGAAAAAAATTATTTAAAAAAAAAAAAAAAAAACGCTACCTACTAATTTTTTTTATTTGAGGATATTGTTTAGAGGAGGGACAGGGAAACCACTTTTATTTAGTGCATTATTAAATGTTATTTGTTTGAATCGAGATATAGCCTCAAACTTTGGGAATTTTTTAAATTTGGTAAAAAATGGACCTTTTTGAAGGCTATATCTCGAAACCAACGAATCGCATCGAATAAAATATAGAGAAGAATTTGTAGCCCCATCCCTCCTCTATACACCCACCAAAAATAAGAAATGTTATAGTTGTAGTTTTTTTAAATTTTTTTTGTTCGAAAATGTGAATTTTTTTTTTCGATAGTTGGTCAGTTTTCGGCTTATAACATTTTTTCTATAACTCTGGGAACAAAAGTCTGTTAGAAACATTTTGTAGCCCATAGAACTTTGAATATATATAATCTAAATTTCAGGTTATTCCGAAAAGTGGTTTGGCCCCGCCATTCATTTGAAAAAGGGTCAAATTTTCAAAAAAAAAACTTTTTAATTATAGACTCAGAAAAACGCTAGAAATGGACTTTTTTCACCTGGAAAAAACCAATTTGCACTAAAAATTATTATTTTTTTTTTAAATATGGACTGTCCCCTTAAGTATAATTTACCGTTTTAACCACGACAGGCAAACCCCGTTTTCCCTGATTTTTAGCGGGGGCCGGGGTTTGCCGGAGCCCAGGTCGGTTCATAGTCATCATACTTTGTGGGATAATAGTACCTGTACATAAAGAGGATAATAACTATTTAATTATATAATTAAGAATAATTTATATTAACTTAATGAATCACAACCTACATATTTTGCGGACTGAAAAAATTATAGTACAACTTTAGATCTTACATTAGTTGATGAAAAATTAGTAAATAAGTTACAATGGCGTTTGTATTATGATCAGCATAGGAGTGATCACTTTCCAATAAAAATCTCAACTATTTACGAATCAGACAGGAAATTTAGAAGACTAAAATGGTGCGTGAAGAATAAAGATTGGAGAGGGTATGAATCTTCCTTAGAGTTCCCTGATATTAATCCTCATTTAACCGTGGATCAAAATAATAGTGCTTTGGTCACATCTATATTAACAGTAGCTTGTAAATTTTTAAAACTTCATCAAATAAAGTTAATATAAAGAAATGTAATTCTGGGTGGACAAATGAATGTAAAATTGCAATTACAGAGAAAAATCGGCGTTATCATTTTCAGAAAAATCCAATACATGAGAATCTTATAAAGTATAGATGTCAAAAGGCCAAATTAGCAAAAAAGGAATATAAATAAAAAATTATTTTCTATTAATTGTAACTCATCATTAATACAAGTGTGGAATAAGGCAAAATTTCTAGTATAATCTGTAGTTCAAAAATTGGGTTATTGTTGAAAAACAAAATTGAGCAAGATACTCAGATAGTCAGTGATATTCTTGTCCAGTCTTTTGCTCAGATTAGTATAGAACTTATGAGGAAGATTTTCTGCAATAAAAAACTAATAAAGAAAAAACTTATTTAACTTCAAAACATCCAATATATATATATGGTTATAATGAGCTATTAACTTTGGAAGAATTGAATTGTGCTTTGACACAAATTTAAAGAAATTCCTCAGCTGGGAAGGATAATGTTATTTATCATTTTCTAAAACATTTAAATCATCATGATAAAGAAAAATTATTACAGTTTTATAATTACATTTGGGAAGGAGGATTATTCACTGATGACTGGAGATTATCTCTTCTAATGCCTGTTTTAAAAGCTAATATAATAATCATTGACCTCAAGTCTTACAGACCCATAGCTTTAACAAGTTGCTTATGTAAAGTGCTGGAAACAATGATTCTTAAACAAGTATTGTCTTACCTACATGATGAAAATATAAATAAAAATCAGGGTGAGTTTCGCAAAAATTTCTCAACAATGGATAATCTTAGATTAGAGGGAGATATTAGAGAAACATTTATACGAGATGCATACTTAACAACTGTCTTTTCGGATATAGAGAAGGCATATGACAAAACTTGGATACGTGGAATTTTGCTAAAACTACACAATATTGGATAGGCAATCTGCCAATCTTTGTTGAGAATTTCTTAACACATAAAAAGATACAGGGAAATGTGAAAGATAAATATTCTGAAATATTTGGAGTGGAGTGTGTAATTCCACAGGCCACCGTGTTGAGTCCCACTTTATTTTCATTGTTTATGAATATATTGGATGTAAAACTGTCAAGAGTGCTATACTCCATTTATGCTTATGATGTGCTATGTGGTTTCAACATGAAAAGCAAGAAATATCTTGTGCAGCGATGCTGCATACTTTGAATGACATAATAAACTGGTCTAGGGGATGGTGAGTATCTTTCCCAGCAACAAAGTCTGTAGTATTGGTTATTTACATACAAGTAGGTGGATGGAAATGTAGTTCTAAATCTCAATAATCAAAGTACAGTATAAAGTTTAAAAATAATCATAAATTTTTGGGCTTAATTTTTGATAAGAGAGCTGACATGGAGAGCACATATTAATTATACCAAATCAAGATGTGAAAAAGTACACTTCTTCTAAAATATATTGCACGTAAAAAATATGGATGTGATAGGATGTTATTATTATACTTATATAGAACATTAATAAGAACAAAAATTGATTATGGTTGCTTTATTTACAGTACTCTTTCTCAGGAATTATCTCAGATACTCATTAGAATACAATAACAATCCATCAGGATAGCCATAGGTGCTTAAAGAGTACTACTATGGAGCATCTGGAGGTGGATGATATATTATGCCATTGCATATAAGAAGGAGTGTGTTGGGACTAGGGTATATTATGAGTAGATTGTCAAAAACTGATCATCCTGTTAAATTATTGTATGAAGGATTTTAGTGTTATGATTTTTACAGGCAGAGAGGGTTACCACTGACTTGAAGAAATCCAATGTAGATTGAAAAGTATAATTGAAGAATCACATTTAACAGTGGATAAATTATCCAAGATTTTTACATTTTTGAGAAAAGCAAAAAATGTTGCTGTGGATCAGTCTCTTTGAATGGTTGAAAAAGAGTACTGAAACATATATTCCAAAAATTATTTCGAGAAAAAATTGATGCATTGAAAATTAATAAATATCATATATGTTTTTACAGATGGCTCAAAAGATTGAGAACACAGGTAGTGCTGTATTGTATGGCGAAATGATTATGCAGTTTTTCTTACCATCGTATAGTTCAATATTTACTGCTGAATCTTACGCAATATATAAAACATTGCATCGTTTACTGCCTAAACCATTCTCATTTACCAATATTTACCGATTTCTTATCAGTAATTAAAGCAATTGAAGCAGACAACACCAACACATTTTATAATACAAAAATTCATAATATATTAAACAATAAAATAATAATAAATAAAATAAAAAATTAAACAATATAAAAATATTTATAACAAGAATCCCAAGTCATGTAGGAATAATCCTACATGACGGGGTTTATGAAGCTGCCAAACTAGTTTCAGTACAAGGATTTGCTTTAGAGTTGGGATATTTTAAGGATAAATTTAAAAGATTATGTTCAAAACTTTGTTATAGGGAGTGGCAGGACAATTGGAATTATTGTAGGGGATTTCTTCCACAAATAAAGTATCTGATTCAGAATTGGAGTTATACTTATAATAATATGACAAGAATGGATTAAGTAGTTTTGACTAGACTGAGATTGGGTGTTGCTCTTCTCAATACTCAGCATTATTATGATGGAAGTGCTCCTTCAAAATGCAGAGTATGTAATGTAAAATTTACATTGGAGCATATATTTATAAACTATCCATTGTATACTACACATCGAAAATTCTTACATGAAATGAATGGAAAACTTACGATTCCATATGACATTCCTACAATTTTGTTTCCTGGGGAAATAATTATTAGTTTCTTAATAGATTCTAAATTATATTCACTGACTTAAGCAGAAAATAAAAGTAGATATTTTCCTTTTTATTTTTTTAAATAAATAAAATAAATATAAAATAAAGCAGGTCTTTTGACCTAAGTTTGTCGTAGTAGGATGTTAGATGTCTGTTGACATACATTTATCGTCAATCTTTTGATAAATTAATTAATTTGAAATAAATTAAAAGTTGTCTTTTGACAGAAATCTGAAGTTTTCTTTTGACAAATGTGAAGCTGTCTTTTGACAGAACTTAAAATCACTAGGGGTTAACTTAAACAGTATATATATATATATATATATATATATATATATATATATATATATATATATATATATATATATATATATATATATATATATATATATATATATATATATATATATATATATATATATATATATATATATATATATATATATATATATATATATACATACTGTTTAAGTTAACCCCTAGTGATTTTAAGTTCTGTCAAAAGACAGCTTCACATTTGTCAAAAGAAAACTTCAGATTTCTGTCAAAAGACAACTTTTAATTTATTTCAAATTAATTAATTTATCAAAAGATTGACGATAAATTGTGAAAGTTTACCTGTACATTAATTAGTACTTTTTGTAGTACTGCACGAAATATACATGTATATTAGCACAATATATATATATATATATATATATATATATATATATATATATATATATATATATATATATATATATATATATATATATATATATATATATATATATATATATAGCGATGGATCGGATGTCAGTATTTCTCATTTGCGGATGCGGATGTCAATTTTGATGAAGACGCGAATGCGTTTGCCATCACAAAATATATATATATATATATATATATATATATATATATATATATATATATATATATATATATATATATAATATATATATATATATATATATATATATATATAATCTCTCCCAGGAAGGGTTTTCACCCTGTCAGTGGAACCAGCATCTTTCCCCATCTGCTTGTAGAAGTTCTCCCAGAGTCCTCTAAAAGATCATGTTTTTCGGCTCGTTGGTCTCCATGCCGGTCCATGAGTCTTAACCAGACTTTCAGGTAGGGTTTTTACCCTTTCAGTAGGACCAGCATCGTTTTCAAACTAACCTCCAAACACTCTCTCCCAGGGGTCTTCAAAAGATTGTCTTCTCCGAGCTATGGCTTCCAATGCTGGTTCTGGAGTAGTTACAAGCCGTTGACAGAGTAATCACAAGGCCGGATGGCTAGTCCTGTCGTCCTTGCATTTAGTTCTCTTCACATGATCCGATCCTGTCGTCGATTTTCAAACTCCTGTTTCCAAACTTCAAATTCCCAATGTCAAGATTTAATTCTTCATTAAAAGCCGAAAGTCCATTATCTTGAAAGATTTGTTGCTCCTCTATAGATTTAAATTGGGATATAATTTTATCGAAACTTATTTTATTTATTTATTTTTTTTAATGCAAAAATATTTTCTAAAATTCTAATTTTAAAATAAATTATAGCTTTTAGTTTTTAAAAATTTTGTTCAGTATTATCTTAATGCATAAACCTTCTCTCTTCTTTTCTCTCCTCAATCTTCTTCTGATATATATATATATATATATATATATATATATATATATATATATATATATATATATATATATATATATATATATATATATATATATATATATATATATATATATATATATATATATCCTTAACAGGAAGATTTGGAAACACCTCAATTCTTCCAATCTTATCTCTGATCGACAGTATGGCTTTCGTAAAGAAAGTTCTACTGGTGATCTTCTTTCTCTACTTTCTGACTCTTGGTCCTCCGATCTTCGGGGTTTCGGTGAATCTTTCGCTGTCGCGCTAGACAAATCGAAAGCTTTCAATAGAGTCTGGCACAAAGCTTTGATTTGCAAACTTCCCTCTTTTGGAATCTATCCTTCTCTCTAATTTTATTTCCGGTCGTTCTATAGCAGCTGTTGTAGATGGCCACCGTTCTTCCTATAAATCTATAAATAGTGGTGTTCCTCAAGGATCTGTCCTTTCTCCAACTTTTTCTAATTTTCATCAATAACCTTCTCTCTATTACTTAGTCTCCTATACAGTCCTATGCCAATGACTCCACCCTTCATTACTCCTTTCAATTTGAAAGACGTCCCTCCCATCAACAGTTGATAGATTCACGGAGGATGGCCTTGGAGCAACTGACCTCTGATCCTTCTCGTATTCAAATTGGGGCAGAGAAAACATGGTCGTTTTCAATGCCTCAAACACTCAATTCCTTAATCTTTCTACTCGACACAATCTTCCACACAACTATGATATCTTCTTCCAAAACACTCAACTCAAACCTTCATCTGTCCTCAATATTCTCGGAGTTTCTTTTTCTCGTGATCTTTCTTGGAAAGATCACATTTCTCTATCTAAACAAGCTTCTAAGAGGTTGGGTGTTCTGAGGCACCTTCGTGGTTTTTTTACGCCACCCCAATTGCTTGCTCTGTATAGGGGTGTTGTTCGCCTCTGTATGGAGTACGCCTCTCACATCTGGGGTGGTTCCACACATACAGCTATTCTCGAAAAGGTGGAGTCTAGGGCTTTTCGTCTCATCAATTCTCCTGCTCTTACTAACTCTCTCCAATCTCTTTCTTCCCGTCGAATTGTTGCATCACTTTCTCTATACTATCGCTATTAAAACGGACATTGCTCTTCTGAACTCTCAAGTCGCATACCTCCTCCATCGAGAAGGGCTCGTGCGGCACGACTTTCTGCACTTTCCCATCTTTTTTCTGTCCAACTCTCCGCCCCTAGACTTAACCGCTATGCTCACTTTTACATATACTCTACTGGTAAAGTCTGGAACACACTCCCTTTATCTGTTTTCCCAACTTACATTGACTTTCACACTTTTAAACGACGTGTATCGGGTCACGTTGGCCATTAGCGATTAGATCTCGAATGTTCCCCAACTCTGGTGGAATTTGGTAGGCCTCCGGCCTTTGCCCTCCAGAGGAGACATTATATATATATATATATATATATATATATATATATATATATATATATATATATATATATATATATATATATATATATATATATATATATATATATATATATATATATATATATATATATATATATATATATATATATATATATATATATATATATATATATATATATATATATATATATATATATATATATATATATATATATATATATATATATATATATATATATATATATATATATATATATATATATATATATATATATATATATATATATATAATAATCTCTCAAGGTAATGTACTTTCGGCTATTAATAAAAAATAAAACCTTAACATTAAGAATTTAAAATTTAAAAAGATGTTTAAAAATCGATGACAGGATCGGATCATATGAGGAGAACTAAAAGCAAGGACGACAGGACTAGCCACCCGGCTTTGTGATTTCACTGCCAACGGCTTGTAACAACTTTAGAACCACCAATTTAAACCATAGTTCAAAGAAGCACAATCTTCTGGAGAGCTCTGAGAGAGAGTGTTTAGAGGTTAGTTGGAAAACTGTGCTGGTCCTTCTGAAAGGGTGAAAACCCTTGTGAGTTTCTATAAGACTCATGGACTAGCACTGAAATCAACGAGCCGAAAAGCATGATCTTTTAGAAGGCTCTGGGAGAACTTTGAAGAGCAGATGGGGAAAGATGCTGGCTCCACTGAAAGGATAAAAACCCTTCCTTGGAGAGGATATATATATATATATATATATATATATATATATATATATATATATATATATATATATATATATATATATATATATATATATATATATATATATATATATATATATATATATATATATATATATATATATATATATATATATATAAATAAAAAATATAAAAATAAAAAAAAAAAAAAAATATATAAAATATTATATATATATATATATATATATATATATATATATATATATATATATATATATATATATATATATATATATATATATATATATATATATATATATATATATATATATATATATATATATATATTTAAGATAGCTTCTTTAATAGTGAACCTTAATCTGATTGTAAAGATTAGAGCTAATACAAAGGGTTTTCACATGCACATTTAATACACTGTAAACTTTAACACCGTATCTCGGTCCGTCTTTAGCACAAACTAAATTTCACAAATTTCTATTTTAAAATACAATCAAAATATAAATTCATTAACTATATATAAGATATTTAAAATAATAATAATTGCAATAAAAAAATATAAAGTAATATTAATATTGAAATAACAAATAAAATTAAAAAAAGCTAGATTATTTTGGGTAAAAGGACTTCTTTATTGAGGTGAAAAGGACAATAGTAGAAGCTAATCATTTAAAATGGGCAAAAATTCAACGATCAAGAAGGGAAGATGCATGCTGAAGAACAGAAAAATTTAATGAAGAAAAAGGGTGGGTATGTCCATGATATTTTATGGCAGAGTGTACAGGAGTGCAAAGAGGATAGTCTGTTCTAAAGGAAACTCTTTTATGCTTATCAAACCTTACTTTCAATTGCAGACCAGTTTGGCCAACATATGCCGCATAATAGCTGGTACACTTAAATAAATAAATTAATGAGGATATGAGAAGCATTGGGTGAGATTCTTTGTGTCTGAATAAACTTTAAATTGAGAGAGTTATAATGAAATGGCGTTGCGGGAATGTAGCTTCAATTGTTTTAAGAATATTTCTATTAAGTTGAGATGTAAGTTATCCTATATAGAGAAGTTTTAAGTATATTTTTTTGGGGGGTACAGTAAGAAAATGAAGAGTGGGTCTGAAAATATTAGTGAGACACTCATTAATTAATACTTTTTCCACTTGGAACTTTGGGAATAAATTAAAATGGAAAAGTATTTTCATAAATTCCATCTGTATGGAATATATATATATATATATATATATATATATATATATATATATATATATATATATATATATATATATATATATATATATATATATATATATATATATATATATATATATATATATATATATATATATATATATATATATATATATATACCGACCGGGGCCCCGGCCCCAGCAAACCCCTGCTCAGCCCAGTCTAAAAATTAGGGAAAACCAGGATTTCCTGCCGGGGTTAAAATGGCAAATTATACTTAAGGGAACAGCAATATCAAAAAAAATTAATTTTCAAAC
>SEYY01000979.1:115197-142332 GCA_009176605.1 Armadillidium nasatum
CACAAGGTGAGGTATGTGTTTGGCATATGCGTAAGTGATGTCCTGATTGGCACACGTCTGCATACGGATGTAGCCAATGAGATATTGTCAAGCTCAGTGCCAGCTTCGCTGAAATTGGCACTCCCCTCTTCCCAAGTGCACGACATGGCCTAGCATGGATGCCTTATACTAGAAAATGTTAGAAAAAATTAGCATGACGTCACAAGGTAAGGTGTGTGTCTGTGACCGTGCATGATGTTTTGACATTGTGTGAATATTCTTTAATGTATTACATTTTAAAAAAGGAAAATTATTTTAGTTATAGCTTTGTAAAGAAAACGGGAATAGAATATATTAAATAATATGGAATAAAATTAAAATACGATATAAAATAAAAAATAATAGTTTCTCTTAAACATTTGTTTTAAAGAAAATGAAATTTTTTAAAGATTGTTTAAGGAAAATGAAACTTTTAAGTCTGTTTAAGGAGTGTTTAAAATATTTAAGATTATTATTATTATATATATATATATATATATATATATATATATATATATATATATATATATATATATATATATATATATATATATATATATATATATATATATATATATATATATATATATATATATATATATATATATTATTATATATATATATAATATAAAATTTTGAAGTTTATTTTTTGAAAAAAATTCTACGGAAATGAAAAATCATGTTTTCAGAAAATAATAATACAAGATTTATGAATAAAAAATAATAGTTTCTCTTAAACATTTGCTTTAAAGAAAATGAAATTTTTAAAGATTGTTTAAAGAAAATGGAAATTTTAAGTTTGTTTAAGGAGTGTCTAAAATATTTAAGGTTATTATTATATACAATCAAAAATTTTGAAGTTTATTTTTGAAAAAATCTACAGAAATGAAAAATCATTTTTTCAGAAAATAATAATACAAGATATATAAATAAAAATATTAGTCTCTCTTAAACTTTAAAGAAAATGAAATTTTTAAAAATTGTTTAAAGAAAATGGAAATTTTAAGTTTGTTTAAGGATTGTCTAAAGTATATGGAAATTAAGATTATTATTATTATTATTATATAAATCAAATCAAAATTTTAAAGTTTATTTTTGATAAAAATCTATGGAAGTGAAAAATCATGTTTTCAGAAAAAAATAATACGGCGGTATTTGGCGGTTGTCATAGCAACAGTTGATATGTTTGTGCATGTGTTCGCGCGTAAAACCTTGGTAACCATACCGACAACACCAACAAAAACAACATATGTATGTGCACAGCGTTCGCGCGTAAAGTCTTGGTTTCCATAGCAACAACAACAACGACAACAAGAAAAATAACAAATGTATGTGCACAGCGCTTGCGCCGAATACCGCAATGGAATAGCGCAACTGCGGTTGCGCACCGCGAGTATTCCGCCGCGTGCGCGCGCCGTCCGCGAAGGGGGGGCCCCGCGGATATGAAAGAAAAAACAAAACATTAAAGTCTACCCAATGTCGTGACGTCATCATTCAAAAAGTCAAAAATTTGCGGGATGAATACAACTATTCGATTTTTCTAAGGAACGGACGAGTTAGCTCAGTGGTAGAGTCATGGATTTTAAACCCAAAGGTTGAGGTTTCGAATCTCCATCCATGGAGACCTCAAAAGTTTTAAGTTCGAATCTCAAAATTTCGGATGAAGGAGAAGAAGTTTGAGTTTCACTCAATAGATGGCGTTGAAAAATTGGCGGGAAAATTCAAATTCAAGATGGCGTCAACACCCACGTGGTCAAAAAATGGCGGCCTGAAGAAATCACGTGATGAAGAAAAAAAGGCGGACAGAAGAAATAAAGTGACGTCATCATGAAGGTTGTCTGTGATTGGCTGGCTGAACTAGCATCACTCACATGTGTTAGAAAGGTGTCTAGCATGAGTGCCAAGAGCTAGAAGAACTATGACGTCATCTTCCCTCACTCACAGATGGCACTCCCCTCATATGCCATGAGTTAGAAAGATCTCTAGCAAGAGGGTAAAGTGCTAGAAACAAACTAGAAAATACCCTCAGGCTAGAACGTGAGGCACCATCAAAGGAAAATAAGACCACCCACCTTCTTGGCGACAAGATCAAAGGGTTAAGTGGCAAAAAGGGGCGGGGCTTAAGGGATTAACAAGATTAAATCAAAGATAATTATCTTTGATTTAATTAATCGGATTATCCAATTAGTTAATCGGATTATCGGATTAAAAACACTTCATGAAAGTACGTGGTTTTCCCTCACCCCCATAATTACCATCAGGAACGTACGTGAGTTTCCCCTCAGGTGGCACTGGCACTCCCCTCACATGGCACTGGCACCCTGCAATATTGCCCCCTTACTACTATATATATATATATATATATATATATATATATATATATATATATATATATATATATATATATATATATATATATATATATATATATATATATATATATATATATATATATATATATATATATATATATATATATTAGACTTAGCGAACATTTTTTTTCCTTTTGGCGGTTAGGTCTTTTTATTGGCGTTATGCTTAGTTAACGAACAGTGGTTTTTGTTTAGATTAGGTCCATTTTCTGACGTTAGGCGTAATTTTACCTTTTAAGTTCAGGTTAAATTAAGTAGAACAAGCTTGTTAGATCTAACAAACTAGTTCGACTTAACATAAACCTGGACTAAGCCTTAAAGGTCCAGCATATAGATCCTATTCTAACCAAAAACCACTATTCGTTAACTACGCATAACGGTCAACAAAAAGGCCTAACCTACAAAAAAAAAAAAAAATGTTCGCTATATATATATATATATATATATATATATATATATATATATATATATATATATATATATATATATATATATATATATATGGTAAAGGTGGAGATTGTTTTTGAGTTTCGATTGTTAAAAAAATATCGAAAATCGAAAATATCGGAGAAGCCTAACGTAAACAAGAAAGTTGCCAGAGGTACTATTACACTAGACATACACACAATTATTATTACTTACTTTTCTAGCAGAATCTAATTCGACTTATCATAACCTGAACTACCGAAGATGCAGTAATTTAACCTAAATAATAATAATTTTAATGTACTTATAGTCTATAACATAACCTAAATTTAAAGTATCTGAACTGAAAAGAACAAATTACACATATCTTGAACAGTCAAGGTAACTGAAACTCGTTAGGTAGGAAAGTATCGATTAAAATAAAATATCGATATAAAAAATATTGAAACAGAAACAATCTCCACCTAAGCCTATATATATATATATATATATATATATATATATATATATATATATATATATAATATATATATATATATATATATATATATATATATATATATATATATATATATATATATATATAGATGTACAAAATTTTCAAAAAAAATTTCGTAACACCAAAAATCCGGCAACCTTAATTTGTACCAGAAAATCATAAGCTATATTATATTTTTCAAATCCTTAAGCGCAATTCAAGTTGAATTTGCAACGCGTAGGTATGCTGCTCGTTTCAGCAACCCTGGTCTCATACGAAAAAATGTACTACTGTCAACGCTACAATTACCAAAATAAATAAATAATGTTAATAATTAAAACAATTAAAATTAATATTAATATTAAAACTATATATATTTTAAAATAAATAATAAGTTAAATTTAAACTAAGCTAATTTAATTTAAACCTTGAAAATAGTATACAGCAGATTTAATGACGAAATCTTCTATTGATAAAAAACTTTGTATAATTAATTAAAAACATTAAAAGATTAAAACACTATTCACGGTAGAGAAAAATTAAAGTAAACCACACATTTAAAACTAAAAAAACAAAAATACCACAAATACACTACATCAGAGCTCGGACAAACACATCCTTCCACTAAGAAAGCAAAACTCTCTCTTATAAAATAACTAATTTGAAATAAATGTATATACGTTAACCTCTATCTCTATATATATATATATATATATATATATATATATATATATATATATATATATATATATATATATATATATATATATATATATATATATATATATATATATATATATATTGATTGTTTAAAAAATATCGAAAATCGAAAATATCGAGAAGCCTATCGTAAACAAGAGAGTTGCCATACTATTACTAGACATACACACAATTATTATTACTTACTTTTCTCTCAGAGCCTAATTCGACTTATCATATCCTGAACTACCGAAATTGCCTTAAAGAGGCCTAACCTACACAAGAATTTGCCGTAAAAGAGACCTAACTACACAAGAACGTTTGCACGACATAGTAGCCTAGGGCTAATTATAGGTATAAAAATATCGATTAAAAATAAAATATCGACATAAAAAAATATCGATATAAAAATATCGAAACTAGAAACAATCTCCACCTAAGCTATATATATATATATATATATATATATATATATATATATATATATATATATATATATATATATATATATATATATATATATATATATATATATATATCCTCTGGTGGGCAAAATAGAGATGCCTACCAACTTCTATCAGAGCTGAGGAAAAAGTCGGAAATCTGGCCAACATTGACCGACATGACCTGATACACAGGCATTTAAAAGTGTGTTAAGTCAAAGGAAGTTGGGAAAACAGATAAAGGGAGTGTGTTCTAGACTTTACCAGTAGAGTACATCTAAGATTGAGCATAGCGGTTAAGTCTGGGGTCAGAGAGTTAGAGAAAGGATGAGACTGTGTAGAAATTAGAGTCGCACGACCCAACAAAAAATGCCCCATGAGAATTTACAATGGTGTTAATGGTTCCAATAGGAACCTGAAGATTACTTTAAGAAATATTTATGTACATCAGTTTCCTATGCAATTTTCCACTGGTCCCTATAAGACCTTATAGGTTTTATAACCAATGAAAGCTATGCTGGAAATTTAAAATTATTTTATTATTATTATTATTATTATATATTATTATTATATATTATATATATATATATATATATATATATATATATATATATATATATATATATATATATATATATATATATATATATATATATATATAACAAGCCTTCGATACTGTCCGAGACACAATCTAATCCATAAAATCCTCCAATCCAACATCCCAACAAACATCAAGAAATGGCTAGCCAACTTCCTATCAGGAAGAACCGCCCAAATACAAAACGGCAAAAAATCTCGGATCATAAACATAAGAAACGGAGTACCCCAGGGAGCCATACTATCCCCCACACTATTTAACCTATACATAGCAGACTTCCCTCAACCCCAAACAACTCACACCCACATTACTTCATACGCCGACGACATAACTATTGCCACCACCCACCAAAATCTCGCTACCGCAACAACAATCACACAAGACTACTTAACACTAATCCAAACATGGCTGAAAGAAAACCGGATGACGGCATCCCCAAACAAATCCTCCATAACCCTCATAACAACAGACAAACACCTATCCAACACCCACCCACAAGTTCTCCTAAACAACACTCCCATACCCCTCAACAAAACTCAAAAGATTCTCGGCCTAACCTTTGACACCCACCTCACTTTCATCAAACACATCCAAAATACCACCTCAGCCACAAACAGAAAACTCAACATCCTCAAAACAGTGGCCAACACAGACATGAACAACAACACACAAACCTCAATTGCCATCTACAAACAATTTATACGCCCTACCATCAACTATGCCTCCCCTGTCTGGCACCCAATGCTCTCCAATCAAAACTTAATGACACTCCAAATAACGCAAAATAGAGCCCTCCGCACAATCACCGGCTACACACCCACAACAACACCTACATAATGAAACCAAAATACTACCTTTAAAAAACCACCTCGAAATGATAGGCACTCAATTTTACGCAAAAACCCGTCTACCCACACACCCATGCCACAATACTCTCCTCCAACCTACCAAACACAGACTAAAACAACCTCCATCATCCACTGGTACCTTCTACAAACAAATCCTAAATCACATCCCCCCACCCCCCCCAATACCACAATAACCAAACATATTCCACACTCAACTAACGCATTCCTACTTGATCAACAGACCACCAAACAACATCCTTAACACACCCCCTCCCGAAATAAACCCCGACTTCAGCAACCTCCCAAGACACTCACAATTCTCATTAGCAAGATTTAGATGTGGGTACCACCCAAACTTACAACAATACAAACATAAATTCAAAATAAACCAGACATCTCCCACTTGTACCAGAATCTACCTTGAAAGATCTCTGGACGAGGCCGACTGCGGCGGGCGGCTTCATTAGCGAAGTGTGGCCACCTCAGCGTGGGGTGGTCAGGGGTGAGAGAAAAGGTAAAAAAAAAATATATATATATATATATATATATATATATATATATATATATATATATATATATATATATATATATATATATATATATATATATATATATATATATATATATATAATATATGACTGGTCTTTATTTTTGAAGTTATTGTATTTATATACAGGACCCCGTAGATTTTTTCCATATCATCTTAAATTATTCCATTCCAAATTTGAGGCCAATCGGTTAACAGAAACCCGTGCCCATCGGGCGTCAAATATTGCCATCTTGTGGCTAACAGACTTTTTCAAAGTATTAACATAGTAAAAGTATTACTTAGTAATTAAGATCAATGTTATAAATTATGGGCAATCAGGAGTTCATATTATTGCCGCAAAAAAAAGTAAAATAAATTTAAGATAACTTCGTAAATAACAAAGGCTTATTTGATAATCACAAATATTTTTAATTTTATTTATTTTCTTGATTAAAGTTTTACAGGAAAAACGATAATATTTGTTCAAAAAAATTGCTTAATTAACGATGTGGTAAACTAAGTAACTTAGGTATAAAATAGGTAACTTTTTAGGACAAACTTCATTAGAATATAGTTGTTGAAGTTTGAATTTAAAGTCAAATGCAAAAGGGGCTTATCCCAGTTTTGTCTATGAATCTAACCATCAATCTGGCCTATTGTATATACGTTAGTATATACAGTATATTTATATTGTGGTATTAACTTGCGGCAGTTGTTATGCTGACTCGGGTGGGTTAGTACGTGCGTTTTTATACCTTGGTTATATGAGAATATGCTGTTAGATGAATTTTACAATGCACAATAATCAGAAGTGTATTATGATAATTTCCTTTTACATAATATTACAGTGTTTTAATATATTTGTAGGTTATTATTAAAATTAAAAACGTCACGGAAAGAACTGTTTCTCTCCGTTCAATGAAAAATAAAATAACCGGGAGTAAAACTCCCCTCTCGAGGAGATGTTTTACGTCCTATTTTATAACACGCGTACAGTAAATTTAAATTTACATGATAGTTCATCTCTTGTAATTGAGGAATGTTTATTGTTCTGGAAAAAGGCATGTATACCAACGCAAGATTGTCCGGACTGCGCAAGAAATGTACAAAAGTTATACGAATATAATCACGGAATAAAAATAAAAAAAAACGAAATAAGAAAAAGTAAAGTTATGTAGACAAAAAGAAAAGAATTTTTAGACGGTCTAGACTCTAGACGATCTGTTCGATATATGCCACGCAAATGCAATGGATATCATCAAAACAGAGGAAGATAGAATTTTTTTACATATGCAGCGACAAAAATGACTTGTTGGTTGCATGTTGGGTATAGATAAGAAAGTAACAGCCGCAGAAGTACGGAAGGCTGAACGAAAGCAAAGGAATTAAAAAGAAGATATCCTCATCAGAGAATAGCGAAACTCAAGACTCTCAGATGGAAACTACAGAAGAAACCATTCAATCATCTAGCAATCCAGGTACGTCAGATATACCTGGCTTCAATAAGTTAACCCTTTTAGCCTATTATCTATAACAGAAAATACTTGCCTTAGGCCATATATATATATATATATATATATATATATATATATATATATATATATATATATATATATATATATATATATATATATATATATATATATATATATATATATATATATATATCTATATATATATATATATATATATATTATATATATATAAATATCGTATATATATATATACTATATCATATATATATATATATAATATATATATATATATATATATATATTATATATATATATATATATATATATATATATATATATATATATATATATATATATATATATATATATATATATATACACTCTTGTCATGTATGGAAGTATTAAACATTTTAAAAAGAAATGGGAAAAAAAGCAAGTAGAAAAGTCAGAAAGAAAGATGAAGTCTGAAAAGCATAAAAATTAGCACCGAAAGTATTAGGTTTTAGTCCGAAGAACAGAGATTGCTGCTTAAAGACATTTTGGCAAATATAACTGCATAAATAATGCTAAAGAAATGTAAAAAAATTAATGAAATTCAAAAATTCCCTTTTCAAAATTTAATACATTTAGTTTGGAAAAATATAAATGTATTTTTTAAGTATATAAAATATTGATTGCAGCCACACAGTTCTTCTCAATAAAGAAAATGGTAATTTAAATAAAACAAACTGGGGGAGAAGCAAAATTTTTGAACTAGTCCTTTTGAAAATGTTAGAAAATACACCTGGAATTAAATGTAAATAAATTAATAGATGTGCAGTTCCTAACCTGATATATAAGTTTATTGATCCAATGTTCCATATAAAGAAGTAAAGTTTTTGCGTAAGTTTTACACTATGGGTGAGTAATTCCTTTCCTATTATTTTCTCTTTCAGTGCATGACTGAAGATGTTAAAACATATCTTCAGCCTACACCACCCTGCAAGCAAGCGGGATATGGTGTTATGAATGATAAATAATAACAACATTACATAAAAATTGTAAAGGGTCCTTTTAAACATGTTATATAATATGGTGACGAGATTTCTTTTAAATATAACAACTGTTACATTTGCTGAAGTTCTTTTCCCTAACAGAAGGTGAGGCAGATCTTAACTTAATTTAATTAGTTAATGTTTCTTTCATGTTTCTTCTCTACTCGAACTGCAAAGGAAATTTTATTTTTCCTTGAAATATATTACTTACAGTCTTTGAAAAGTCTGAATTTCTTTTGATCTTTTCTAATTTTTTGTTTGGTCTTCATTTCATTTACATCACAAATATCAGACCTTTCAATATCTTGAACGCCCATTATGCCTATCTTAATTTTAAATCTAACTCATGTCTTCCTGCTTCCATTCATAATTTAATGAAGCACCTTGACACTTCTGTGTGCCTCGATCTTTAAACATACAACTGTTAATTTTTAACAACATTAATACCATTTTCACAGGTATACAAGCTATGTAAATCAGAGAACAAAGACAAAGTTAGAAAATATTACAACCTGACTTCTTACCTTTGGTACTAAAAACTGTAGATTTTTCATCTCAGCTCCACCCCATGAAGACATCTCAATCATAAATCCTTTGATGCATTTATATACCAATTCTGCTCTTTTCTGACACCATGATATTGTCATTTCCTAAAATTAAAAACATATGTTGAATTATTAAGGGTTTAACCACAATAGATCCTGATTACATCAGCAATTTGTAGATGCTTGTTGATAATAATATACTATGATCATTATCTAGCCTTTATTAACTAAGGAAGAATGAATATTTCATTTAAAAATTAAATAAAATTTAAGATAATAGAGAGGAGGAAACACCCAGACTTTGTCTAACTTCATAAAATAATTTAAGAAAAACAGAGCCTAATTATGGATCTTAACTTAAAATGCTTATCATACTGCATATGATTTGGGACAACATGAGACAGGAGTAATTTAATTTTTAACAAAATAATAATAATTGAAATTTGTGACAGTTTTGCCTACTACAAAGCATCGATATTCGCCCAGTTTCATCATAGATCATTACAAAACCCCATCAGGAATATTAAAGAAAATAAAAAAAAGTTGGAGAGTAACGGTGCTTCAGTAACCATAACACGATTTGATTTGTTTTCCTATTGTGTTAATAAGAGATATATATATATATATATATATATATATATATATATATATATATATATATATATATATATATATATATATATATATATATATATATATATATATATATATATATATATATATATATATATATATATGTTGCAATAGGCTTGTTCTTTGGGAATCTTAGTTGAGAATGAGTCAATAAAGGCTCGAAACGTTTATGTTAATTAATTAATTATTATTTATAGTTATCTTTAATATAATATTAAATTTCATAACAGACATGCTATCTTTTTTCCACACTGTTGGCTTCACTATATATATATATATATATATATATATATATATATATATATATATATATATATATATATATATATATATATATATATATATATATATATATATATATATATATATATGAAAACAAGTTGAACTCGTTCTTCTACGCTTAGTTGCTCAACCATAATTCAATCTGAAAGCAGAAAATAAATTGCGTCAATATATTTTTTTGAAAAACCTGTATGGTTTGCTATATATATATATATATATATATATATATATATATATATATATATATATATATATATATATATATATATATATATATATATATATATATATATATATATATATATATATATATATATATATATCCCACATATCGCGTACAATACAGGTTTTCAAAAAAATATATTGACGCAATTTATTTTCTGCTTTCAGATTGAATTATGGCTGAGAAACTAAGCGTAGAAGAAAGAGTTCAACTTGCTTTAATATTTGGTAGACAAGGGGCTACACATAGCTCAGTAGCTGATGAATTTAACCGCAGCCACCCTAACAGACAACCATTGAACTATACCACTGTCTGCCGCTTAATCAAAAGCTTCCTAGAAACTGGCTCAGTTGCTGACCGTCCGAGATGTGGGCGACTATAGTGCAAATGACGAAGAAATGTCCATTATTGTTTTGGCGAATGTTGTGAAGTCCTGTAAAATCAGTCAGAAGAATAGGCCAGGAAGTATATATATAAGCAAATCATCAATGCATCGTATTCTAATGACGTACAAATTTCACCCATACCAGGTATATCTTGTGTAGGGATGGAGTGAAGTATCGGTATCGGTGAGTATCAGTATATTTTTAGGTATCGGTATCGGCTAAAAATGACCGATACCTATACCAGATTTTTTTAAATAACTTAAGCCCTTTGGCTTACATTTTTTTTAAGTTCAATTTCTTTGACAGTAAAGTTTCGAATACCACGATATATTGTTTTTCTTGATTTTCCAAATTTTCAATTAATTAATTACTAATTAAACCTTAATTACATTTTTTTGCTTATATTCTATATCTCTGTAACTACAGATCCGACTTTGGTCAAATTAGGACAGTTAACTTTTTGTATAGCATAGATTAACTTGTTGTTCTTAATTGTTCATTTATTTAATTACTTAATTAAATTATTTATTTATTGATTGATATTACCCAATATTTTGAAACGACGTTTCCAGAACATTGAAATGTTGCTTTCCTCTAAAAGTTTGTTTTTTCAAATGCAGAAAAGTGCTTTTCAATTAATTTTTAGGCCATTTATTTCATATCATTTGGTTTGTTTTCTTAAATAATTTATTTTTATTTTAATCCTTAATTTAATCCATAAGTAACATGTTAAGGTACATTATATATATATATATATATATATATATATATATATATATATATATATATATATATATATATATATATATATATATATATATATATATATATATATATATATATATATATATATATATATATATATATATATATATATATATATATATATATATATATATATGGAATCATTATTTATAATTTTATTAACTGCTAGTGATGTTATAATTTCGAGGAATCTTTTGGGCCCGGGTTCGATTCCTCGAAATTATAACATCACTAGCAGTTAATATATATATATATATATATATATATATATATATATATATATATATATATATATATATATATATATATATATATATATATATATATATATATATGTATATGTGTGTGTGTGTGTGTGTGTGTGTGTGTGTGTGTGTGTGTGTGTGTGTGTGTGTGTGTGTGTGTGTGTGTGTGTGTGTGTGTGTGTGTGTGTGTGTGTGTGTGTGTGTGTGTGTGTAGCTTACTTACGTTTTCGCGACAGGAATAACGACACACACCTGCGTCTGCAAGACAGGACGTGTAATGCCGCGACATTTTGCCTGTCGCGATACTCAAATTTTGTTGAATTCTTACATATTTTCATGTTCCCTATCAGTTTTTGTTAAAAAAATAGTATGTCGCGATTTTACCCATTTATGTATTTTTTACACAAATTTTGTGTGAAAATTTCCAAGTTACACTTTCTGGTGCTTTCATCTTTGCCTTTAGAAGCTCATGGGCAAATGAATAGTTTTTAGCGATACTCTATTCAATAGTAAAATCGATACTCTGTTTTCATTGAAACCGATACTCCGTTTATCAATAAAATCCACTGAGTAACCAATATATATATATATATATATATATATATATATATATATATATATATATATATATATATATATATATATATATATATATATATATATATATATATATATATATATATATATATATATATATATCGATATTTTAACGGTATCTTAATTTTGATTAATCATCGTTTATACGCTGGCTGGTGGTAGGCAGAAGGCTTCAGTTTGAGTGAATCTGTGAGTAATTTTAGTTTGGTATTGAAAAAAAATGAACATGACAGATTGATAATGAATAGTTGAGTTTAGTGCCATTGTATTTATGTCATATCCTTCCGATATTCGGTGTCAATTAGGTTTAACAACGTTTGTTTAATGTAAATTTTTACATACTTTGTGTTATTGACTTAGGTTTCACCATTGTAATGTGATTTGTGTAGGCCAATCAATATCTTTACTATGGGTGTGCTTAGGAGATTGGTTAAAGGGCTACAGTCCTCCTCGAAATTTTGTAGAAATCAAAATTTTTAAATGAAAAAAAAAAAAAACGAATAAAAGCCAGAAAAAAAATCTGTATTTAGGAAATTTTACCCTCTCCACCAGTAAAAATGGCCGTATTTTAGGACTTTACTAAAATGACATATTTTTTTTATAACTTCTTCTCCTCTAGTCCTTCTATGAAGCGATTTGGCTTGCATATCATATGGTACATATTTAGCATAGGAACATAGGAAAATAGAGACAGTTAGAAGCCACAAGGGCCTATCAAGACTGTCCCAGTCCAAACAAATAATAACAATAACAATATTAGTACATGCACAAAAGACTAGGTCTATCCCTTCCCTAGTTATCAGTTCATTCATGCAAAGATAAAAGCAAAACCAAGCCCAACTACACATGCAGCATTCAATGAACCAGCACCCACTACAAAAAAAAACTGCCATTAGGCTTAGTCATAGGTTGATTTGTTGATCTAAAAATTCATATATACCTGCCAATTTGGCTTAGTCAAGTTATATTATATAATACCTAAACCATCCATAAATCTATCTAGCCTCCTTTTAAATTTGACAAGAGAATCACAGTCAACAATCTCTTCTAGCAGGTCATTCCAAAAATTAACAACTCTATTACTGAGAGAATATTTTCTTAGATCGAGATGGCATGGCTTCTTTTTAATTTTCTTATCATGTCCTCTAGTTACTCTTCCACGGTCCAATATAAAGTATTTTTCAATCTCTGTATTACTATCAGATGCAAATATCTTGTAAACTTGTATCATATCCCCTCTGAGAAATCTCCTTTCAACTGAGAACATTCCTAACTCCTTCAACCTCTCTTCATAGCTCTTATTTTCAAAGCCAGAAATCATCCTTGTTGCTCGACGTTGTACTCTCTCCAGCATATCTATGTCTTTTCTTAAATGAGGAGCCCAAACCTGTGCACAATACTCTAATGCTGGCCTAACATAGCTATTATATAGCTTGCTTATAACCTCTTTGCTCTTGTAAACTACATTGCGATTAATTATATTATACCTAACATCTTATTAGCTCTATTCCTTGCTTCCAAACATTGATCACCCACCTTCAGATTACTGCTAATAATCACACCTAAATCCTTTTCTTGGTCCACAGTCTCAAGCCACTCCCCATTCATTTCATAATTAAATCCTTCATTTGAGTAACCTACATGAAGAACTTTACATTTTTTACTATTAAAGTTCATTTGCCACCTCTCTGCCCAACTGTGAATGCTACAATTAACTAAATTAACTAAATTATATTTGTTCTTACATAAAACTAAGAATGAATTATATATATATATATATATATATATATATATATATATATATATATATATATATATATATATATATATATATATATATATATATATATATATATATATATATATATATATATATATATATATATATATATATATATATATATATATATATATATATATATATATATATATATATATATACATATATATATGTTTTTGCAATATTTGCTTATTACAACTATTCTATAGAAAGAACTATAGTTAACAGTTTGGTAGTTGAAGTTGATGCTACAGGATGCTCTTGTATTTGATGTTACAAAGTCAAATGTATGTTACCATATATGAATGGGATTCTTATAGAAAACTGAAATTTTCAGTTCCTGATGAGACCAACATTAGGATAGAGTGAAAAAAAAGATCATCCAAAGCAACATTTTTTTTATTATTACTGTAAACTAATGTTTCAAATTTGGGTGTATCAGAATAAAAATATCATAGTAACATTACTGGGATTAAAAAAAAAAAAAAAAAGTTGCATCCAGAATAACCTTTCTTTATTTTTCTTTATTTTATATTGGTAGCCTTTGACATAAAGAGAAACTAGTGACACAGTGCTTGCCAAAAAAGGACTTAAATTTATAGTATTCGGAAAATGGGAAAAAATATTAGATTATATGTTTCATAAAAATTTAACAAATGACAAAACACTTTTATTTAAAAACTTTAAATATATATATTTTATATCATAAAGTCAATTGGTTTGTGCTTACTGGATTTGCCCCATGTGTTCTTAATTATCTTAACTAATGGTTTATATTAAGCAACATTAAAAGATTTCAGTGTAGTGCTTAGCTGCAATTTGAAGTTGTCAGTTCATTGTTTTTAATTTAAAAGTAGAGCTAATAAAATGTAATGAATTATAAATCACTATATTGCTTACAAGAGTAAGGAAGTAATGATTAAGCCCTGTAAAACTTGTCAGATCATTAATTGAATGCAATAAAAAAATGCAATGACATGCTTCACATACTTGATTGTGTTTTGGCATATATATATATATATATATATATATATATATATATATATATATATATATATATATATATATATATATATATATATATATATATATATATATATATATATATATATATATATCAGCAAGAAGCTACAAGAATGGCATTTGGCTTTTCTATTATGTTTATGAAAAAAATAGGAGGAAATGGGCATGTTTTGTTTGGAAAGTATAGTCCTTTAGAGAGGTTACGAATTAGGGTTATAAAAAAAATTTTTTTTTTTATCACAACTCAGCTCATCAGAGTATTATCTTTATGCAGTACTATAATAGAAGAATTATATATCACAACATGTAAATAAAAACATTTTGTCAGGATTGGAGAAAATGTTTCTTCAGTAACTGAGTAATTTATGATTGGATTAGTTTTCCTCAGGATGTGATTGCTGCTAGTTCATTTGCAAAAATAGGTTGAATATGCATATGTGTATTAAATAGTTAATATGCTTTGCTTTTTTATTTAATTTATAATTGTTTCAATGTGCACTAGTATTGACCAGTGTTCTACCGTAAAATTTTTTAAATAAATAAAAAAAAAATTTAACATGCTTGATTTTGTTGAAAGGTGATTGCTGTGGTGTGGTATTGTGTTCAGTAATTGTTTTGCATCATTTTAACTTAAATTGTATTTACTTAGCAATTTAAAAGTATGGTTTTAAAAAATATTCTAAAACATGTCTATTAATAGAGGGTCTATTTTTTTGAACGCTCATTGGCTGTATACAACCACACATATCACAGAGAATTAGGAAAGACACCAGCTGCAATATTTCTCAACAATGTTGAAAAGAATCAAGTAAATGACAAGACTTGGGGAAAGACACAACAAGATTACAAGTTAGATGAATTAGTCCTCAGAAAAATATTCTTAAGGGTCATAATGTAGAAAATAAACTAGCTAAGAAATTCATGGTCCATATAAAGTAGTTAAAACATATGAGAACGGGGTGATGTACGACCTTCAACATCAGTATAGAAATACTATATTATATAAAATACATCACAAACATTTAAAAAAGTGGTATGAAACTCCTGAAGAATTAAAAAAGGTTAATCAAGAAAATGATTTAGAAGACACAAAGAGTAATACATCCCAACCTGATTTTGAGGGGTTTACAGAAGAACATCAAACCATGTTTAAAATAAACTGGGAAAAGGTTTCCAATATAATATTCATCTACAACATAATGTAGATCTAAATCAAGATTCAAAAGACCAAATGGCAAGTCACGAAGCTGAAAGACGAATACCTTATAATAATGCCACTTATAATATGGAGCCGTGGATTCAAGAAGAATTAGAATTCAATAGACCCAGTCGAGGAATTCCCATTATAGATGCAAGAACTTCAAGAGTATGGAAGGATCTGGTAGAATTAGAACGAAACAGTACGGTATCGAATTTGTCTTTTGATTTTTCGGGATTCTGATGGTAAGGTAATAGAATGTCAATAGTAAGGTAAGAAAATCAAAATTGAGTTATGTTATTTTGAATCCTTGGCAAGTTACAAGTTTTGTAAGAGATAATATATTGGATTGTTTAAGTAATCAATTTATATGTTGTTTTAATAATGATTTCAGATGAGGAATGCTGTGTCAACGAACTTTTTAATTTTAGAATCTGCTGTTTATTTTAGCTCATGTTAAAAGAAGTTAGTTTTATGTTTATGATATGTTTAAAAAATTTTATCAGGTTTACAGAAATTGTTGGAGATTATGTTCAGAAGAGTATTTAATTAGTACATTTAATGTAATTAATCCCTGTTTTAAATGAATTTATTGTTTTTGTAGATCATGAATTGGGGAACCAAGAGAGTTGTTGTAATTGGAGACAGTCGGGTTGCCGAACTGCAGAACACCGCAGACGGTTGGAAACCGAAACATTGGTACGTTACAGCACTCCAGGAATGACTATGAAAGAGGCCCTAAACAAGGTGGACAAAGTGTTAGAAGATAATGTAGTGGAGGACCAAGAACCTATAGACATAATAGTGATCATGTGTTTACATTGTGAACTCACCAAATTAATAGAGTGGAAAAATTCAGGTTGTAAAATAATGGTTCCGAATAATCAGTTAGATTTGGATGCATTGATTGAGCCAATTAAAGTTAAATTTTGGACTGGAAGGATAGGTATGCTTATTGCCAGATTATAATTACCGTCCCATTTATCCCAAATTTTGGAATATATAACCGTAACAAACTATACAAAAAATTAGATCCCACCCAAGTCAAATTATTATATCCATATCGATGTAGTCTCAGTTTTAATCGACAAATGAGAGATCTTATAAGTAGATTCTTTAATCAATGGGATAAAAAACTAACTCCAAGACCTTTAGCTCTCACCCGAATGGAATATTTCAATACGGTAAACAGGTATAATCATGGTAAAAATACAGTTAGACCTTTTCAAGGTTCCACCAAGGATGGCCTACATTTTCTAGGAGCCACAGTGGGCAAATGGTGGAAATTACTCAAGCAACATCATGAGTACCTAAATAAACAACCAGGGAAGTCCTATCGTGCCATCGAAGAATCAACACTTGTGAAACAGGCTTGGAACAACAAATGGCCCAGTTAAGGGTTAGACCCCAAAGGTCAACAAGAGGACGACCGGACAAGCGATATCATCAAAGGACAAGTTTAGAACCTCAAGAAACCCCTAGGAGATCACACTATCATACAACTGGCCGGTATAGAGGAGAAAACAACAGATGCACTAATTTGGAACAGGCAGGACCTTCAAGACCTTACAATGCTAGACCCAGAAGAGTTGATGATCTCAGAATCAAGATTCAGAATCGACAAAACCAAAGCCCTTGTAACATGCAAAGTGTACAGACACATTTCGGTACGGGCCGCACCATGACAATAGAAACTAGAACATTTTACAGAAAAGTTCATAAAAGATTTTAGCCATCCTGGTATACTTAAACTCTCTAAATGGCTATGCTTGAGTGTAGTAGGCCCTCCTGAAGAAAAATCGTTTTAAAATTATGGTGATAGGTATTGTGGTGTTGGTTTTTATGATAACTTAAGAAATGAGCAATATATGTTAAGTGAAGTATTTAATAAGAAAGAAAAAGAAATATAATAAAAGATAAGTAAATCTAAGAAGAGAAAGAAAAAATTAGACATGAAAGAAACGAAGAAAAAGTAACAGAAACAATAAGTAAATCAGGTCTAGCATGAACGCAAAGTTAGGGCTACAAATTTAAACTCTCAGAAAATTATGAAATTTGAAAAAATCAAGAGAAAGGCAAGTTAAGCATAATATGTATTTCTTCGTGAATTAAGAAAATAACATGAAAAAGATGAGAATAAATAAAGGAATTAATAAACATAAGGATTAAGAAAATTATACGAAGTTCAAATCAAGATGGCGCTTAAGATTTCGAAAATAAAACAACAAACAGAGTCCGTTACCAAGTTGCCAGAAAGAAAAAGAAGAGAAAAGAAAAAAGAAAGAGAACCTGAATTTTGACAACTCGCTAAAAATAAAACTTCCTGATTGGTTGATCTTAAAAAAATGACAACCTATGATAGTTGTCAGAATTCATAATTTGAAAATTTTGAAAGAAGTAGTCATTCTGATTTTGGTTCTGAAATCGAAAAGTTCTTTGCTCCGTAAACGAATTTTATATGGTAATATTTTATATTGATAAAGGTGATAAATTCTTAAGATTACTGATAACTAAGAGTTGATTTATTCACAGACCTCTTTCGAGGAATTAAGGTTAAAGGTAACTTACAGAACTCTTTCGAGTATTAAATAGTGAGTAAGACTGTTGTTCTGAAACAATGCAGAACTCTTTCGAGCATTTCATAGTGAGTAAGACTGATGTTCTGACACTATACAGAACTCTTTCGAGTATTTGAAAGGTTAAATCAGACCTCTTTCGAGGAATTAAGGTTAAAGGTAACTTATTTTAGAAAATTAACAGAACTCTTTCGAGTATTTGATATTAGAGTGTTAAATATACAGACCTCTTTCGAGGAATTAAGGTTAAAGGTAACTTATGTTAAACCTTACAGAACTCTTTCGAGTATTTGATATTAGGTTGAATATTAGAATATACAGACCTCTTTCGAGGACCAATTGATATACTTGGGCATATTTACCGTGTGTTTATTTTTGATTTAAAACTCAAGAAATACGAGTTTAATTAAGATATTTGTACAAATTGTTGAAAGAATAATTAATGTCAGAGGATATTCATTTTATATAGTAACTGTAAATATATTTAAAGTAAACCAGATTAATTGCTTTATACTTTTATAAACTTTTGTTTTGTTTAAGTAAACCATTTTGGTTTAAATTGTTCCTTTTTGAAGTATATGCTTTGCATTAGATTATACCATAATTAAGTTAAAGATTTTTGGTTTTGTTTTGGACCTGTGTAAACTTTATGGTTAGTTATAGATAACGAATTTTATTCGATTAAGAGAAGTTAAAATATACTTTATATTGTAAGTAGATTATTTGTAAGATAACGAGTGATTTATTAAATTGTCATCGCCAATTGACCTAAATTAGTAATATTTAATAATCCTTTAACTTAGTATTAAAACTGAATAGAACTTAGACAATATTTTAATAAATATTGTTGATTCAAATTAAAAACAACTTTGAACTATTTTAAACATTTCAAACAGAACTTAGAAAATCTTTTAATAAATATTACAACTTTGATTTTTAAACAGTTTCAAACAGAACTTAGAAAATCTTTTAATAAATATTATTGATATAAATTAAAAACAACTTTGAAATATTTTAAACAGTTTGCTATTGTATTAAAACGAAACAAGACTTAGAAAATATTTTAATCAACTTGATTAAAACTCTGAGGTCATTTCTCTCCTGCATCCAGTTTGTGTTCAGTAATTGTTTTGCATCATCATTTTAACTTAAATTGTATTTACTTAGCAATTTAAAAGTATGGTTTTAAAAAATATTCTGAAACATGTCTATTAATAGAAGAAATTTAATAAACTCGGGATTTCATGATAGTTTTAAGTTAACTTGTATTTCAGTCAGGGTTGGAAAAGCTCACTGCCCGGGTAACCCGGGTAAAACTCACTGGGCTGGGTTTTTGGTTCCCAAAAACCCACTTTGCCGTGAAGCGGGTTTTTGCTACTTGATTTAGCTGATATTATTAACAAAAATAAGTGAATTTCTGTCTCCTCAAAGTCTTGACACACAAAGGGAAGGATAAGTAAAACCTGCAAACTTATTTTTATGCAGTTTAATGCTTTAATACTTTAATTACTAAGTAGGCTTCCTGAGTTTAAGAATAAAGACTAATTTTGTATCCAACACAGTATGAAAATCACAATTCACCAATCATGTTCATCCTTGGATTCCAACATTCTGTAACATTTAACTAATTTTTCGGCCTTTTCATTGCCTAATGTATTTCTCAGTTTGTTTTATAAGGCCAGAAGTTGAGAATGATTGAGATCAATTAAGTGGCGTTGAGATCACAAAACTGTCTATCTTCACTTGCTTGGTCACAATAGTCCCCAGCATTGATGCAGCACTTGGTCCACTTGGACTTGGAGTCAGTGTGGGTGTTCTAATACTACTTGCTGGACTGACTGATCTTGGTTCTACAGGTACAGGTGATCATAATCTAGATCGATAAGGTGTTGTCGATCCACTTTGGCCCACAGGCACAGCTGGAGCCTGTGAAAATCCAGTTGCCATTTCAACATCATCATCACTGCAACCTTCACCTTGGCCAATAAGTTTATATTGATCACACTTTCCCAGATGGGCTCTTATTCTTTCAATTTTATTGCTCACCAGATTACTGCAATGGTTGCATTTTCTCTTCTTCACAGTCTTTCCATTTTCTAGAACATTTACACTTAAACTCTCCCCAAGCCAGGTCTTTCAACCTCCCACTCCTATTCATGATTTAAGATAGAGAAGCTTTTCCACCTTAAAGTTCTGTTAATTGGATGCTATAATTTAATAATTATTGATTAGAAATTTAGAAACACCTGAAAATATAAAAAATATTCTTAAAACATTTGATTTTTTAAAAAGGGATAAATAAACATTTTTACATTACTGGAGACACACACAAGTTGCATGTGTCTACAGTAATTGGAAATGAAATAGAAAGTGTTGTATGGTACAAAACTTTTTTTACCAAAAACCCAGAAAACCCATCAATTCCCCGGGTTTATGGCTGAAACCCACCCGGGCTGGTTTTTTTTGGGGAAAACCCCAGGTTTTTGCCAACCCTGATTTCAGTACAGTTTCACATTATTTTAATAAGATCTGAAGCTGAGTATTTTATAATATATTTCTACTTCTTTGCTTAAATGTTGGTGGTTCTCTAGAAATCAAATATAGAAAAATCCATTTTGCCCTTTTGCTTATATATATATATATATATATATATATATATATATATATATATATATATATATATATATATATATATATATATATATATATATATATATATATATATATATATATATATATATATATAGATGCACCTTTAAATTTTTGTAAAATTATGGTTTGAAAGGCAATATTGTGTACATTTGCTTTTTATTTGTCTAATAATATTTCTAATATTTTGGGGATATAAGCAATTAATTAAAAAATAGATGTTGAAATCTTTGAAATATTCTTTGTTTTTTGGGCATTTCAAAGACATTAGAAGTTTAAGGTGAAAATGGCTTTTTATCAAATATTTAATTAAACCCTCTTTGAAATTAACTATAGCTGCTATTCTTTTAGGCATGCTATCAGTGCGTTACTGTACTTCTTAATGTTTTTGATGATATTTCCACACCTTGATTATCTTTGGAATGTGCTTAATTTCTGTGGAAATTTCACTGAAATTTGGGAGGTATATTCCAAAATCTATTGACTACAAAAACTAACAGAGTTTTGATCTCTGCTTTATATAAAAAAAAGTTATGTGCCCTTACTTGACTAGATGTTGAATTTTTTTTTTCAATTTTGAAACATTCACACCTCAGGACAAAAAAAGGTCATCACGCTATAAAATGAAAACAAATGTAAATCAAATAGGAACATGTGTTTTTTTTTTTACATTATTATCCTGTGTGTAATTCACTCCTTGAGTTTGGGCCATTCCTTACGGCTCACACTGTAAATTCCAAATTATCATATATATATATATATATATATATATATATATATATATATATATATATATATATATATATATATATATATATATATATATATATATATATATATATATATATATATATATATATATACTAACTATTGTATTACTAGATTTTTTTAGATTTTTTAAAAAATATGGTTACTCAAACATAAAATAATACAATGAATATATCTGGAAAGAAAAAATATATAAATCCATATTCCAGAGGATCAGTTTTATGCAAATTTGCTGAACGTCAAATGAAAGGTATGTTTATGAATGCTTTAGCTGGTCTGTTTAATTAAACTAATGAACAATGTCTTATTTATATAATCACTTAGACATTTATACCAATATTTATTTTCACCTCTCAATGTTTTATAAATAAAAATGTTTAATTCTTAATATATATTTTTATTCAGTTTTCAATAGTTGTGTATCCAGACTGGGAAAAATTTTTAATTTGAGAATTTAAATTTAAAATGGGGATTTTTAGAAGCTGAAATTTTAAATAAAACAATGGATTTATTTTAACAACTTATATTTAATCATCATTGTTCCTTTTTAAAATTTTGAAGAATTGATATCTTAATAGATATAGTCAAACAAGTTTTCAAGTTTACAATTTTAGGATGTAAAGATAGAAATTCTTGAGTTTTATTTTGTTTCTCTCTGCAAATGCTGCCAGTTTGGCTAAATAGATAGAAAGGAGCATAATAATTTTTGAGTAAGTTCTGGAAGAGGTTTATTAAAAATATATTTATTGGGTATACATGCAAACTAATAGAGTAACCATGTCTAATTGTACTTACAGTGAAACGCATTATTGAGAGTTTTAAAATTTAAAAGGTGATTTTTTTTTTTTTTTTTTTTTTTTTTTTTTTTTTTTTTTTTTTTTTTTTTTTTTTTTTTTTTTTTTTTTTTTTTTTTTTTTTTTTTATTATTATATATATATATATATATATATATATATATATATATATATATATATATATATATATATATATATATATATATATATATATATATATATATATATATATATATATATATATATATATATATCAAGTAAGTGATCTACATAATCTCCAGAAATAAAAATAGTACTTCTTTTTCACCACATAAGGCTGTATTTAGAACTAACACTAAACGTACCAAATGTAGAATTTGTATATATGTCAAACTTGTGTGAGGGGTGAGGGAAACCTTTCCCTTATTCAGGTATCATTTTATGAACCTAACCTAAAACATATTAATATTATAGTAACACATGATATTTGACAAGTATTTAATTTTTTTTTATATTTGGTCAAGGTATTTCATATGATTTGGTTGCATAACGAGTTTACAGAAAAACTTAATTTCTTATGGTTTAATGATGTGCAAAAAAAAAATATTTAGAAGTAATTGCACTGAGATTTGGTATGAGATTTTCATCCAAGTATTTTGATGGTGGCACTTTATATTATTTTATTATTGAATGTAAATTTGTGTGACTCTTTTGAGATAGATATGAGAAAATTTCTTTATTCAATGGCATATATGGATAATCTGGCTTATCCAGTGAATGTAATGTTTGGTTAACTTATCATAAGTGTTAGAGTATTTTTAGTGAGTATGGATTTGGGTTATAACAATTTGCTACTGATCTTTCAGATTTACAAACTTGTATTGATGGTGAAGGCAATGAGGTCCTTCCTGCAACAGTGAAACTGCTTAGTTTGTTATGGAATAGAGGAAAAGATTATTTAACAATAAGCACTACATTGTTAAATGAAAAAGCAGATAATTTAAGAACCATTCTTGCCTCTTTTAATAGTATAAATGACACATTAGGAATTTATTTACCTATTAAGAATAGAGCTAAATTGACAGGTTTAAAATGCAAAATGAAAAATCTATATCATGGGACAACAAATTAGATAAAAGTAAGTTAAAAGACTTTTAAGAAATATTTAAACAATATAATACAAGTAAGTTTCCTGCAGTTCTTAGGTACATGGGAGAACGTTGTAATAGAGTTGATCTTATTGGATTTGTTTATGCAAGTAGAGACATGACAGAAGTTATATTATATTTAAAAGATTTGTCAGTAGGTAAAATGAATATTCTTTCAGCAAAAAATAAAATTATCAAGAAAAATACTGATAGAACTATTCCTGTTCTTGAACTGAGTGCTGTTATGTTAGATGTTCAGCATATGATTAATATGTACCAAGATTTAACAAATGCTTTTTTTCCTATTAATATTGGTACCCTGCATTTATATACAGATTCAACTATTGTTTTAAATTTGTTAATTAAAAAAAATGTATAAAACATAACATAGAAAAAAAGGGTAGTATAATAAATAATCAATAAGACTTTATTGTAAGTTTATGTGAGGAAAAATATATTCTCTTTTATCATATAGAGGGCAAGAAAAACCCAATTTATTGTGTGATTTGTAGTATTTCAGCCAAAGTTCTTAGAAATTGTAATTATTTTACAGGACATGATATTGATGATCTTACTAATTGGTGTACTCTTACAATTTCCAGTAATTTACTGTAGGTAATACTCATTCTTATTATATTAATATCATACCAAGGTCTGAAATGAATGAACACATAATTTCTCTGAACAGGATGTCTTTATTTAGGAAATTATGAAAAATAAAATATTTGGTAAAGCTGCTGTTGGCATATTATTTGTCATGATGGTGGAAATATATGATAATATATATATATATATATATATATATATATATATATATATATATATATATATATATATATATATATATATATATATATATATATATATATATATATATATATATATATATATATATATATATATATATATATATATATATATATATATATATATATATATATCCTAATTTCAGGAGGGTGATTGTGAATCAGAAAGAAGACAAAATTAAGACAGCTAAATATGAATGTTGGTAAGGTAAATTAAGGATTTACTATAATTTAGTTTGTATGTAAAAAAAAAAAAAAAAAAAAAAAAAAAAAAAAAAAAAAAAAAAAAAAAATCAAAGCTCACATCTTAAAGGAGATTTTAAAAATGACAGCTTTTTTTTTTTTTTTTTTTTTTTTTGAAACTATTGAATTTTTGCATGAACTTCAATTTTGTATGAACTTTTGTATGAACTTACATTTTTTGCCTTGCAAAGAAATGTTTCTGTTAATTTGCTTTGACACAAGATCACATAAATGCAGTATTTCTATAGAAATTTACAGTGACACAGTAAATCCACTATTCACTTCACCAACCATTTTAAGTATATTGTGAAACTAACGATGCCGAGTTGCATTTGCATGAATTTAGTTAACAATACTGTAAATTTTACTGTCACATAATACAATAGATTTAAAACAAATTCTGTTGGTGCAAATTATAATGAAAGGAAAATTGATTATTTGCATCTAATAACGTTTAGATTTAAAATCTTTGTGTTTCCCATTTATCAATGGTACACCGTCTGTACAAACATTAAATTACTCAAATTCAATTTAGTTTCACATTAACTTTGAATGAAAATTAGTGAAGATATACACTCCCCATATTCTTCCTGCTTGCAAGGATGCCCAAAGCAAAGAGTCCTTTATACCAGAGAAAATCTTCAGTTATAGCATGAGTAAAATATAATACATGAGCAGAGAAGTAGATTCATCTAGAGCTATAGAAAATATGGGCTTTTAATTCTCATTGACAGAAGTTGTTGTTACTTTAAAGCTATTTCATGCTGTCGATCAGTTATGGCTCTTCTTGAAAGAAGTTGTTCCTACTTTGAAACAAAATATGTCCGCAAACTTTATCAGAATCTAAGCATCTTAAAACTTATCTGTTCTTAGATTGGAATGTTTTATATATTTATGTTCATTCAAAGGTGAGAATGAAAATAATATAGAATAAAAATTTTTTTTTACACAGAAAAGTAGTTTTTATGTAAAATTAAAATTTAGTGTTGAAGTCAGCATGTGACCTAAAGGCTGCAGGTCCCCATCCCTGGTATAGGCCCTTATCAGCGTATATATTCTATTATGAGAGTATATTCTCACCGGAAAGGGCAATTTTAATAGGTCCAAATGACGTTGCACTATTCCATTGTATATCTCTTCTTGATCGTAGGATATTGGAGTCTTTATATATAAAAACTCATTCCCCATCCTTAAATGATCAAGCTTCTTCTACTGTTCTTTTCACACAGTGATGAAGTCCTTTTTCCTAAATAGTCCAGCCTTTTTAATATTTCTTGGTGATGCAAAATTTCGACTTTAGTCTTGGTTTTTGTTTGTTATTTTAATATCAATATAATTCTTATATATTTTTTTTTATTATTATTATTTTATTGTAATTGTTATTATTATTATTTTAGTATTTTTATATATAGTTAATGAAATTATTTGGTTTATATTTTAAATTAGAAAATTTTTAGAACTTAGATTGTGCTGAGACGGACCGAGTTAAGGTTTGAAACGTTCACACTGTAATATATATATATATATATATATATATATATATATATATATATATATATATATATATATATATAT
>SEYY01000979.1:142432-147432 GCA_009176605.1 Armadillidium nasatum
TCTCTACTTTATGCTTAAACTCTCTTGCAATTCTACTACTAAATTTATTTGTTCTGTCTATTTATCTCCTAATTCAACTAACTATAAAAAAATTCTTCTAATATTTAAACTCTATAATAGAGCATATTCTGTCTTCTTCTCCTTTCTCCGAAATCATCATTTTAGGTGATTTCAATGTTCACCACCGCCAATGGTTTTCATCTAGTTCTCATGATCCAGCTGGTGAACTCGCCTACCAATTTTCTATCCAAAATAACCTTGAGTAAGCGCTTGAGCAGTTAGTGCAACTCCCTATCCGAATCCCTGACCGTCTTGTTGATGAACCCAATATTCTTGATATTTTCTTAATCTCTTATCATTCTCCTTATACTGTTAAACTCTTTCCTCCTCTGGGTTCATCCGATCACATTCTTATCTCCGTATCTTGTTCTGTAACTTCAAGTCTTCCGCAAATAACTATCCACGCCGTCGGTGAGGAGACGTTTCTGGCAATTCAGTGCTGCTAACTGGTCTAACTTGCGGCTGTACTTCACTGATTTACCATGAAATGATTACTCCTTTCGTGGGAGGGGTCGCTCTGAGTGTGCTGAACGCATAACCGAGATGATTCTCTCTGGCATGGAGGCGTACATACCATATTCTTTTCCTTCTACTAAACCTAACTAACCTTGGTTTAAGTTTACTTGTTCTCGCGCTATTCGCCGCAGGGATGTTGCCTTCAGAGATTACCGTCGTTTTCAAACTCCTGAAACTCATTCAATTTGTATTTCATCTCGGAATTGTGAAAAATCTATTCTTCGAGATACCAAAACAATTTTCTCCATCACAAATGCAATAATCTTTCTGATTCCTCTTCCTCTCGCCTTTTTGGCAATTTGCAAACAATGTTAACTAACTTTGCTTCTTCCTCTTTCTCTCCTGAAGTTCCTTCTGATGGCACAATTGCCATTTTACCTTCTACTAAAGCTGAACTCTTCGCCCAAACTTTTGCCTAATTCAGCCTTAGACGATTCCGGAGTTATTTCTCCTTCAACCTCCTCCAACTCATTATGCTTGACACTGTAATTTCATCTAAAGTTGTCATTTCTGCTCTTTCAGAGATTAACACTAAGAAATTGTATGGTCCTGATGGTATTCCTCCTGCGGTTCCCAAAATTTGTGCTTCTGAGCTTGCACACTGCCTTGGTAAACTATTTCGTCTCTGTTTCTTCACTTCAACCTTCCCTTCTTACTGGAAACGTGCGCTCATTCCACCTGTGCCAAAGAAGGGGGACCCCTCTCAATCCTCCAACTACCGTCCCATTTCTTTAACCTTTTTCGAATCTCAATCGGAAACATCTCAACCAACACAGGATTAAACTTTGATGTTATGGAAGAGACATTGGAAATAGAGGAATGCGGAAATGATAAATAATTTCCTCAAGAATTTATACATAGGGAAAATTCTCAGAATAGATTTGTGTATAAACATTTAGCGATAACAGCTGACAGGTTTCGTGTAAGCTATAGGGCAGCTGCTGCTATAGTCAATGCAACATTAAAGGATATTGGGGATATTGAATGAAAGTAATATGTTGGATAGGAAAAAAAGTTAAAAGAGAGAGGAAACATGATGGCAAAAAGAATGCCATCAGAATGAAATTAGAAAACACACAAATTGAATGCACTGGATTTGACGGCAGAAAAAATCAAACTAAAAGAAAAGATGAAATTGAATTGTAATGTTAAAAGAATCAGATTATATTTACAGCTCATGTTACACCAGATTCTGCCGTATTACTGATTCTTAATAGATTTCAAAAGCGAGATTTTCATAAAGCTCTTCTTTGCAATGGAACTCCAGTTAACACTGGAAGAGTTGGTGGAGTTTTGAGAATGATTGAAATACATTTGATTTCATGCAAATGAACTTTCATTCAGAAACATATTCGAGGCAATTTGATGGAGAAACATCAGGCTCAAAAACTTTTAAGGGTCCCACTGGAAATTGAAGATGTAAATAAGCTTGAGATAGTTAATTTTGAACTTGTAAACAGCAACCCGAAGAACCGTTAAGCAAACTAGCAGTGACCAAAAATATTTGTATGAAATGTGTATTAGTATAAAATCAGGAATATATCACCATCATTAGCCAAGAAATCTCCAGGCACCCTTCATCATGCCAGATGGCTAACAAAAGCACAGGATTTTATGGTTATACGTTTCAAAAAAAAAAAAAAAAAAAAAAAAAAAAATCCAGTAAAAATTTAGTAAAAATGAAATGAAAAATGAAAGTTTAGGGACCAGGGTGTTTTTGGATAAAGTCACATCCAAAGGCAATTGATGATACACACAATTTTTGGTCCCTAATGTGCCTACTTTAAAGACGTGGACAAAAACCATGTTATGATTATGGAACGCGTACTAAGAAACAACTCGCACTTAGCTCATCCTGAGAATGTATTACTTGCAATATTAGCTGACACAAGAAAAAAGATAAGAGATTTAGTTGTTAAACGATTTATTGAAGCTTGAGCAAGGAATTCCAATGCAAGAATTTTTGAAAGGTCTAAAACACTAAACTTTAATGCAAATGATTATTCAAAAGTTATTGATTGGGAAAAGGAAACAGTCACCCAGCCACAGTTTTAAAGGATTTAACAATTGACGAAATAAAACAATTTGCAAATTAACTACATTTACATGCAGTAATGTAGTTACACAAGCGTCACAAGTAAAAATTGGATATGAAAACAGATTTGAGTATATTTTGAATGAAATACAGTCCGGAAAAGAACATAAGAATTTCGATAGGAAAAAACAACTGTCCCAATAACTATTTACATTTAAAAAAAGTAAATGAAAGTTCGCTCGTTTTTCTTTTGTTTTTTAAATTTGAATGTTAACTTTCTTTATACTTTATTTCATAATCATACCTATATATATATATATATATATATATATATATATATATATATATATATATATATATATATATATATATATATATATATATATATATATATATATATATATATATATATATATATATATATATATATATATATATATATAGTGAGTGTAATGGCAAAATTGACCAAGTTAATTTTCAAGTTTGTGTTAAAATTACAATTAAAAGTCCTAAGTAGTACGAAAAAACATGATTTAAATAAAATAGCTAAGAAAGAAAAAAACGTTACAATATGAAAGAAATATTAAATCCTCATTTTTTTTTTCTAATGCTTAGAACTTTAAATTGTAACAACACAAACTTAGAAAATTGTCTTGGTCAATTTTGCAAGTACACCCACGACATATAAGTTAAAGTTATTATTATTATTATTATTATTATTATTATTATTATTATTATTATTATTATTATTATTATTATATATATATATATATATATATATATATATATATATATATATATATATATATATATATATATATATATATATATATATATATATATATATATATATATATATATATATATATATATATATATATATATATACAGTGTGAGCATATGTTCATATGCTAATTCTTGTTATTTTTACAGATATGATACCACATGAGAATAGCAGTGGATGAAAACAAGAAGGAATAAAAGCAATTTACAGCTAAGACACCTTTTTGTTTTTTCTATTATGTAGTCAGATTTCTAACTTATTTTTCTTTTCTTTGTTTTAGGTATTGGATAATAAAAATTTAAAAACATTATATAACTCTAAAATAAAATTTTTTAAAATATTGAATAATATTGAATTAATAACAAAATTAATGAAGACAATTCAATTAATAAAGAAAAACTAAATTTGACTAAATAAAAAGTTCGTTATTCACCATCCGTGTATCTCCGATCAACCCACCGGATATACATGTATGTATTTAATGTTTATGAAAAATTTTAGCGAAAATAAAATTTATTTAAATAAAGAAAACAAAATTATATGTAAAATTTTATTTTTCGCAGTCCCGGGAAAGGGAACTGCACCAACAACGCGTTCAACAGTTTTTGTAAACGAACGTCGCCAACTCTTCAAATTCTCTAATCAATTAACGGCGAAAAAATTCTTACTTGACAAACAGTCATTAAGAACTCATTTCCATTAGTTTCCGATAAAACAACGCCCTTAGTTGCATAATTTTGTTATGTTCTGTTCTTTCATAATCTTTTCCTTGTTTTGGTTATCCATTCTTGAACAAAATTCATTGTTCATGTTCAACTTTTCTTTGAATTACAACTGTAAACAAATAAAAAGAATTTTAATTGAACTTTTCTTTGACCTTCAATTGTTGATATAATTCTGCTGTACACTGTTCCTTTTTGTGATCCTACTGCCATCGCAAACAATCTGAATTTCTTTGTTCGCATCAGTCAGATTGCAACACCAACTTCACTTATCAACATCGTCCATTCGAAAAGGAGAAGAAGACGATACAACGGACTAACGCATCACGAGACACAACGTTAAATTTTTTTTTTTTTTTTTTTTTTTTTTTTTTAAGTTCACATCTCACGGGCATTTCCCTATTCGAGGAGAGGAAACTTTTCTAGGTAGTATATACCTAGGATTCCCAAGAGGAATCAAACCGGCGCCCTCAAGCACGTGAGTCAATCACCCTACCGTTTGAGCCACGGTAGACGGCAAAATTATTTTTTATTTTCTCTGATTAGTTATATAAGGGCCGCGCGATTTTCTAAAAACAGTCTCAGGTAAAAATAAAGAGATGAAATTTATAAGTATTGTTGATTTCTTTTTCACTTCCCCCTTAAAGTTGAGCTGATAGGGGTTTGTGAAGGGTATTTGCAAGTGTCTTTGATGTGTGCGTATGAATATGTCTCATACCTTATTATCAGCCTCTGAGCTAATATTAAAAGAAAGAAGACGAATTATTTATTTATTTCACAACCATATAATTTAACATTTAATGTTACAAGATCATCATGACGTCCGTGCATACTGTAGTTTTTTTGAAAAAATTTTTTTTACCCACCCTAATATATATATATA
>SEYY01000979.1:152432-222432 GCA_009176605.1 Armadillidium nasatum
AATATGAGAACAGAGACAATCTAAAATATCTAAATACTTTGACCTTAATAATGACTCCATACAAAGAAATAAGCAAGGACTTTAATCTTTGCATTTTAAATTTTAATCAAATTGAAAATTAAATAAGATATAAGAAAATATGTATTAACATAAAAAGCTACTGAATAATGAAAATATAACACTGGGAAATATTTTTTTTTTTTTTTTTAATGGTATCCGACACATGATTGAAAACTTCATACTAATATATGAAAAAAGTATAAAGTTAGTTTCATAAAACTATGGGAGAATTTAAAAAAATATTTAAAAATAAATAAATAAATAAATTCAAAGTAAATTACATCAGTTTAAGGTGGAATGTTAATTATCGAAAGTCGCTATAAGAATATAAATGAATTCTAGACTACATCTATTTTTTTCACTTATTAAAATCGAAAATTTTTATAACAACGAACCATACACTGGCTTCTATAACTCGAAAATATACAGGAAAAAATATAAGCAAGAATGAATCAAAATTAAACATCAAGAAAATTATTTTAATTAAAGAAATTATCCAAGTTTTTTTATTAGTAATTTTTTTTAAGCCAAAATGAGAATCATTACTTTACTTTCAATACGTTTCTTAATCCAAGAATAACGCTGTGTCTAGAATTTATATCTGAAGACCCAAGCCGTTCATCCACAACCATATGAAACACAACGTGGACATCTGGTAAGTTAGAGTGACGAGAGATATAAAAATCTCCCGATTTTAAGTTTTGAGATACTTGGTGTGTTATCTGAAAAAAAATTTATTAACTTACAAATAAAATCGTTATTATTAAATAACGATTAACGTCTATACATTTTTGAAAATTTGGTAATTTTGCCGAGGAAAATTTTAACAAATCTTCTACCAAGGTTGTCTTATTTAAGTATTAAAGAATAGAATTAATAACTTAAGACACTGAGATGAGAATTATACAAATCCATTTTTCGCAACTTTCCAATTAAAAATTTAAATGTCATCAAAAACTTATTTAAAAACTACTTGCAAACGTTCGAGCAACATTTATGAAATTTTTTTACTTTAAATATCTGGGAAAATGAAAAAAAATTTCTACGTATCACGGGCATTCGAGAAGAGGAACTTTTCTAGTTATTACATATCTAGCATCCGCAAGTGGGATCGAAAGGATGAAATGAAGGTGAATAAGAAAAAATGGAAATAGTAGTGGGAGAATAGCCAAAGGATATTTAATCTGCCAGACTCTTCAGAGCGTGAAGTATTTCTTTGTATCTCTCATGTGCTAAGCTTAAATGTTTCCCCAACATCATAATGATAAACACAGTTTTGTCATAAATTTAAATTCCGATAAAGATGGCTAATATCAGAAATAACACCAACAATGCAAATTACAGATACGAAAATTATTACAACAAAAATGTCCAAGTGTTGGAAATGAAACCACAAAATAAAACTTTCGCTGAGTCAAGAAAATGTCATGTTTTCCATCTCTTATTCAAGATAACTTTAGCAAGTTCATAGATGTAATCGACTCAGAACTGTTTAAAAACTGAAATCATTTCCTCAGAATGTGTTTTAAGAACCTGCAAGAGCAAAAGCGAAACGTATTTTCTTCATATTCTTCAAATGCTTCTCTCTCTCTCTCTACCTCTCCATTCTCTCTTTCTTTTACATTCTGATTTTATATGTTTATATATGAATGTTTCGTGTCGACTTTACGAATATGTGAATATGTGGTCCATGTTTTTATTTTGTACCTCTCTTCCCTCTATTATTATTATTATTATTATTATTATTATTATTATTATTATTATTATTATTATTATTATTATTATTATTATGTACTAGTATTGTTATTGTTATTATTATTATTTGTTTGGACTGGGACAGTCTCAATAGGCCCTTGTGGCTTCTAACTGTCTCTATTTTCCTATGTTCCTATTATAAATAGTAGTAGTATCGTACGTAGTAGCTACTATGAATACTGAAATATATTTGGATGAGCCTCTACATATTAGATAATTAGTTATATAATTAAATAGGTACACACTTACTCTTATGCACTAAACACGTATAAAACTTTCTCTGTGAACTAATTTTATTTAAACTGTAAGGTTACCAGATGTCTAATTTTGTGTGTCCTATCCCATTTTTTAATCAATTGTCCCATATTTTAAACAAACGAATATAAATCTAGATTTTGATGCTTATTTTAGGACTTATGTACGTAAATATGACAAATCTTAAAATTTATCAGCTGCAAGCATCAAATATGCATGAAATTGTTATACTTAGAAATAATATAAATAATAGCGGAGGCAAAAGACTGAGAAGAGATCATGTTTGAAACATGTAGTTGCATATAGCATGGTGTCTCGTAATCTATGTACGTGATTAGGCGAGGGTGCAAAAGCGTCAAAAGTCAAAACATTCTTCTATGAACGTTCTGTGCGAGTGTTCTTTTTGTACTTTACAGGTTATATATATATATATATATATATATATATATATATATATATATATATATATATATATATATATATATATATATATATATATATATATATATATATATATATATATATATATATATTATATATATATATATATAAATTTTAAGGCCTGTCAGAAATTTAAAATTAATTGAAATATTGGCCACCAAAGGCAAAGGCAAGAGAAAATGTGTTTTCAATAAAGACCTTGAGAAGGAATATCAATGAAAAAGAAAATTTCGGAATCAAATGTTCGTTTCAACATATGTTCTTCCTCCTTCAATATCAGTAATGGAGGGAGAGAAGATACTACACAACATTTAAATAGTGAAAAACAGATAAACAACTTTGTGTGCCAGTGCATCAAGTTCAGCACACACAACGTTTTTCAGAAGTGACACTTTTGGTGACAAAACTTAAATTAGCCGCTGCTGAAGGAGCATTTGCTTATCATTAAGTTCAACATAATCAACCTTTCAAATCCATAAATTGATTTTCAAAACTAATCCAGACTTGTTTTGACCCTGTTTGCATGTGCTCGTACAAAAGCAGAAGCAGTTGTACAAAATGGTTTTACTCCAATAGCTGTATCGAAACTGCAGGCTGATATTCGAAAAGCCAATTTTATTTCGATTACAACCAATGCTTCAAATCACGAGGACATTAAAACATTTCCAGCACTTGTTAGATATTCCCAGCATGTTAAAGGGATTCAGATGAAACTTTAGATGTAAAATTATTGCCCTCGAAAACAGCTAACACAGTCTCTGCATTTTTAATTGAATGGTTAAAAAATTTGAATGTAGAGGATAAAACAACAGTCCTATAGCGCAGATGATACTAATTGCAATTTTTGGGAGATTTCAAGAAAGGGCGTTAACAATGTATTTACAAAACTCAAGGAGATCCTGAGACATTTAGTTAGAAAAGGATGTTCTGCTCATATCATTCACAACACTATTCATACAGCTGCTGATTCTCTTCCTATTGATATTAAAGATATTGTCTCGAAAATATATTCTCATTTCTATATATTCACAGTATGATTTGAAACACTTAAAGAATTTTGTGAATTTGTCAATCAGGAATACAACCAAATATTAGGGTATAGCAAAACCAGATGGCTAGCTTTACTCCCCGCGGTTGAACGTCTTTTGACAATGTATGCCCCCTTAAAATCCTTTTCTGAATCACAAGAAAAATCCCCATTTGTGAAGAAATTGTTTTTTGAAAATCCTTTATCTGAACCAAGGGTTTACTTTATCCACAGCCAAGAGTCTGCTTTTCACATGACGATTGAAAAGATTGAAGGGAATACAATTACAATTCTTGAAGTAATGTCAGCATTAACTGATTTACAAAATAATATGGCCTCTAAGAGTGAAAACTGCTTTATTCCATTAGCTGTTGTGGTGTTTAGGATTTTTTTATGTAAGTATGTTTGTCAGTCTTGGAACAATTTTTCAGTAAGGCAGGCAGACTTGAGGGTACGGTAGGTGAAGAAGGTCTCTTTTAGTGTTTGTATCATATTTCTTATGTTTATTATAATATTTATATATATTTATATTTTTTTTCGTTATATATATCTATATTTTTTTGATGATTGATGAATGGAAGGTATGAGTGGGGAGTGTTCAGGCGGCCTCAGTGAATCCATCTTTTCACCTCCTGTTTCTCTAGTATTAATTACCTTCTATTCTGTCTTTTTTTTTGTTTTAGTCGTCTGGCATTCCCCACTCTGTGTAAAAGGGAGTGATTGTAGTTTTGTTATTGTAAATGGTTTATTATGATTTTTTTTCCTTTTTAGGGTAATAATTGAAATTTTTTGGTTCTAGTAGATTGAAAGAGTGTTGAATGAGACACAGTATTTGCTGTTTAACAGGTACTAATTTTTATTACCTTATTATTGCCATTATTTTTTATATATGATTATGAATATAGTTAATATTAATTCTTGTTATTATATTATTGTTCTTATTGAAATATTGAAATTATTCAAATGAAAGTTATTATTATTATTGTTATAGTTATTAAAATTATTATTATTATTATTATTATTATTATTATTATTATTGTGTTAAGAAAGAGGGTTTTTTTCCAGCTGGACTGTGTGTTGGGAAGAAAAACTGGACGGGACTCCGTTAAGTTTTTTTTGGTGACTGGATTTAAATTTTTGCTTTTGCTTTTTCTCAAGTTTTTTTTCTTGCTTGAAGCATTATCCAGTTTTTTTGCTTGCCAGTTTTTTTTCTCGCTTGAAGCAGTGTTATTTTTAGTTGTGTGTGGCTGGATCTACGTTATGCTTTAAGCCGTGTCCAGTTTTTTTTGGATTGTGCTTGCCACCCTAACGGAGAAGAATTGAGCCACAATTGTGGTTGTTTGTGGTCCAGCAGAAGATTTTTTTTACGTGTAATTACAAAGAGGCCTGTGGTTAAAAAGGGCTAAAAATAAATTGAGATCTTGGGAGGGTAAAATTACAATAAGGTAATTGTAAAATAAAACGTTGTTGGTTTTTGGTTTATTTTTGTATATTATTTTCATTGTTTTTGTTATCTTTTATATTATTATATTATTATATATATATATATATATATATATATATTATATATATTTATATATAATATATATATATATATATATTATATATATATATATTTTTTTTTTTTTTTTTTTTTTTTTTTTTATATTATTTTTTTTATTTATATTTTTATTTTATATATTCCTGTATTAATATTATTTTTATATTGTTATTTTATATTTCCTATGCTATATTATCAGTATATTTATTATTAAGTTATATTCCAAAATTTATTATTTTTTTATAAAATAAATTATTGTGTTTTGTTTTTTTATTCCATCACTGTCCTTGTTAGAGAGCCTTAATTAGTAGTCTTGTAGTTATTTTTTTTGTAACTGCCACACTGTGACAACGATTTTTCAAAAATTGGAAAGAGAAGGTCTTGCATCAGAAGTTGCAAAATTTAAACAGTATGTTCATACAATCTACAAAACTGCATTTGATTATTATCTAAATGGATTAATCCACTTAAAAACTTTTAAAAAATTTCTTGGGTAACACTAAAGAGAATACCGTGCTAAAAGGAAGAAGCAGAAACCCTTTATTTTAAGAGTATTCTTGAACTAATCCCTACCTTTACAATTGACAAGACTGCGCTTTACGAGGAATATGTGTTCGTTAATTAAACAGTATGTAACCTTAGAAATGTTGATAAATTGGAATTCAAAGAAAACATCTTCTGGTGATTGTTGTGTCGAAAAAATTTCGCACTTTCAAGGTAATAATGTGCCATATCCTAATATCCTTAAAATGATAGAATTTCTTCTTTGTTTAGCAGGAACTAATGCTACAACAGAAAGAGTAGTTTTCTGCCATGAACTTGATTTGGAAAAGTGAAAAAACAACTGTCTGTGAAAACTCTGAAAGTAACGTATATAAACAAATTTAATGTTGATTATACGTGTTCCGGGTTTTACAGAATATAATTATCAATTATCGAACGAGTCATAACTATAAATTAGTTCATTTATAATAAATAATAAATCATACTTTATTTTAAACCGCTGTTATTTGAGTCAATTTCAGAGCAAGTCGATCTTCATTCACAGACAAATTTGTGTCAGCTGATGATTTGACTCTCGCTTAGAGAAGCTTTCAAACAACCTTGAATCAAACTGGTTGACTATATAAGTATATATCGGTAATCAGTTGTTAGTGTCGTGTATATATATATATATATATATATATATATATATATATATATATATATATATATATATATATAATATATATATATATATTATATATATATATATATATATAATATATAATATATAATATTATATATATTATATATATATATAATTTTGGATTATATTTTATTAAATTTTCTCTTTCAGGTTGTGTGGTTATTCACATATAATGTAAACTCACTACAATCATTCTCCTTCTAAATTACCCTTTTTTGTTTGTTTGTAACACTCTGTTACAAACAAAAGTTTGAATGAACACCTACTCACTTATTCTTTTTTAACCATCTTTTTTTCTTCCTATATAATTTATATCTATAGGGGAGACTCAAATCTCTGTGTTATCTTTTGATCGGTTTCTATTGTTTCATGAATATTATCTATTACAGTTTTGAAAAAAGCTGTTATTTATTTATTTATGAAGGAATCGATTGTTTTATTGAAAGATACCCACATATTGGAGAGGGCTAAGTGGACTTTCAATACATTAAAAAATTAAAATAACCTATATTGCATTTATAAAGTTATTAAACCGATATATTATATTTTATATAATTACCAATTCGATATGTTTATTTCATAAACCAACACTGATCGATATCTTATTTCCAATATTATGACCAATATTTCAACTGTAACAAATGTTATAACAGATATTTCTTAATTTCAATAATTACTGAAACCGATATTTGGTTGTAATTATAATCGGCACCGATATTAACCGATATAATCGGTTATCGGCAGGTTTTTCAATTACGAAATATATCTAAATTGATATACTTGAATATTTTCGCGAGATCGATTGTTTTTATTTCAACAAACATGACTGTGGAGACTGTGTATTGACTCCTACCGTCGGCTGGGGAGATTTTACAGCAACAAACGAGCACAATAAATTTTTTTTACATCACGATTTGGTTGTTGCTACACTACATATTCTTCAGGTCACTCTTAATATTTTCCTTTTGTATTACAATTACATTCTGGTTAGCTTCTATTTTTTCCTAACTGTCACTCACACTTCATCCAGAGATTAGACACATTTTGTCATTTTGTTAATTTATATTCTCACTTTACATCTACTCCAACCACCTTTTAACTGGTTCCATGGCATAGTTGATGAGCAAGTTTCATGGTTGATTGCGTTATCAGTCTTTTATATCAAGGGAGGAACTTGTTACTCTCTTTCCTGATTTTTCGATGGGTTAGTTAGTATAGTCACTGAGAAGAGGAATAGCACAAACTTTAAGGCCTTTGGGGCCCACTTTAATGTTGATCAATTGAGCTAATATTTTATATATATGTTAGTTTTATACATAATGGAAAAAGATTTGAGGTTGGGTGCAAAAAAAATTCAAAAGTTGAATATTAAGGGCCACCCTATATATATATATATATATATATATATATATATATATATATATATATATATATATATATATATATATATTATATATATATATATATATATATATATATATATATATATATATTCCCAGTGGGAGAAAATAAATGAAAAATTACCTGTAACTCTTCATCTCCTTCATAGCGGGGAGGAGGATGTCCAGCTCTCCACTGAGTTATTTCGGGAATTAGATTTCGAACACCTTCTAACTGATCTTCCAACTCAGGAAAATGTAATTCAGTTGAACGGCTGCATATTCTACCAAATTCTAGAAGAGTAACACCTTTGTTATTAATAATATTGATGCAATTAAGACGAATGAATTTGTGCTTAAAATTTGTTAAAAGATTCCAATCCTTTCTTAAAATTCAGTGTTCTAATAACATCAATTTACTTGTGTACGTAACCATAAACAACATACTGTGATAATTCTCTATTTATAAAATGCAAAAAAAATTAATTAATTTTATTTCAACAAAAAATCAATATAACTTTCAGCATTACATATGCATGTTAACATCTCATAAAACCAAAGTATATTTTCAATCTAATATCTAATTGCTTTCTCAATATATATATATGAACCGACTGGGGCCCCGGCAAACCCCGGCCCCAGCTAAAATTCAGGGAAAACCAGGTTTTGCCTGCCGGGATTAAAATGGCAAATTATACTTAAGGCAGACAAAAAAAAAAAAAAATTACAACTATAACATTTCTTATTTTTGTGGGTGTATAGAGGAAGGATGGGGCTACAAAATCCTCTCTATATTTTACTCGATGCGATTCATTGGTTTCGAGATATAGCATTCAAAAAGGTCCATTTTTGACCAAATTTCAAAAAAATTCCCAAAGTTTAAGAGGCTATATATCGCTTTAAACAAATAGCATTTAATAATGAACTAAATAAAAGTTGCTGCCCTGTCCCTCCACAAATCAATTTCCAAAAATAAAAAAATCAGTAGGTAGCATTTTTTTTTTTTTTTTAAATAAATTTTTTTTTCTCCAGAAGGGTACATTTTGGCAAATTTTTTTTCAAGTGCTTATAACTTTTGTTCTAGCTGTGATATCAAAAATCTGTTTCCACCAATGCAAGAAATTGGGGCTACGATTATTCAGTTAAATTTTCAGCTCATGTAGACCAGTGGTTTGACCCAGCTTTTCATTCTTTTTCAACTTTGAGTCCAAATAACTTTCAAACCGTTATAGACAGAAAAATGCTCGAAATCAGCTCAGAACTTCGGCAAAAAATGCATATACCCTGAAAATTTCAGCTCAATCAGTCAAATAATAATAATAATTAAAAAAATTTAAACATTATATATGAAAATTAAGATTTTTTTCTTGTTTTTTCAATATTTTTTCTTTTCTGTTTCTTTTGACAGATTCTTTTCTGATATGAATGTTCATCTTTGTGCTTTGATTTCAGATGCCTCATAAAATTTGGTTGAAAATTTTTTACTTGTGGTACCCGGAGGTCCTCTTCTAATTTTCTGACTGCAGATGTTACATTTTGTTTAGCTATTTCGAGTCTATCCTAAAATATTGTAAAGTACTACCATACTTCTGAAGCTGATCTTTTAACCATATTGACTGAAAGTATAAACAAAATAATAATTTTGAAATAATGTAGCTAAATCATACAAGTTTGGTTCACAGCAATAAAATAAATGATATGTATAAATACATGTTATATTGATAATTTTATATCTTACATTTTTTTCAAACGTTACCTTAGGGTCTTACCTAAGTAAACCTGTTGAATCACTATTATGAATCAGAAATTTATTTTTTTTTTTAAATTTTTGTACTGTTTTTAAACTTTTATTATACAAAATCTGTAATTTTCTGAAATTTTTTCCGGAGAAAATACATATAATCATTAATTTAAGTGAATGTTGGCTATTCTACTCCTTCCTTATAATTAAATGAACCTCAATTAAATTTATATCTTATCATCTTAACCTAAAAATTCAATGCTTTTGACCTCTACAAATTTTAGGCAACCACGGCCAGAACCTCAGCCCCGGCTCCAGCAAAATTCCAGCCCTGGTCGGTCCCATATATATATATATATATATATATATATATATATATATATATATATATATATATATATATATATATATATATATATATATATATATATATATATATATATATATATAGGGACCGACCGGGGCTGGAATTTGGCCGGGGCCGGGGCCGGGGTTACCTAAAATTTGTAAAGAGGTCAAAAGCACTGAAATTTATTAGATATTAGATATAAATTAGATATAAGGTTTTTTAATTGAATAGGCAACCTTCACTTAAATTAATGATTATATGCATTTTCTCTAAAAAAAAAATCAGAAAATTACAGTTTTGTATATTTAAAGTTTAAAAAAAGTACAAAAATTGAAAAAAAAATTATTCTACTTCATAATAGTGATTTAACACGTTTACCTAGGTAAGACCCAAAGGTAAAGTTTGAAAAAATGTAAGATATAAAATTATCAATTTAACCTGTATTTATACATATCATTGTTATTTTATTGCTATTTATCAAACTTGTATCATCATTTAGCTGCATTATTTAAAAATTATTATTTTGTTTATACTTTCAGTCAATATGGCTAAAAGTTCAGCTTCTGCAGTATTTGAATACTTTACAATGTTTCAGGATAGGCTCAAAATAGCTAAATGTAACATCTGCAGTCAGAAAATTAGAAGAGAACCTCCGGGTGCTACAAGTAAAAAAAATTTCAACCAAATCTTTTTGGGGTATCTAAAATCAAAACACAAAGATGAACATTCACTAGCAGAAAAGGAGCGGTCAAAAGAAACAGAAACGAAAAAAATCTTAATTTTCTTATATTTTGTTTGGAAATTTTTTTATTATCATTTGACTGATTGAGCTGAAATTTTCAAAGTATGTGAATTTTTTCACGAAGTTCTGAGTTGATTTCGAGCATTTTTTTGAGTCTATAACGGTTTGAAACTTATTTGGACCCAAAGTTGAAAAAAATGAATAACTGGATCAAACCACTGGTCCACATAAGCTGAAAATTTAACTGAATACTACCTTTGCCTCAATTTCTTGCATTGGTGGGAATAGATTTTTGATATCACGTCTAGAAAAAAGTTATAAGCACTTGAAAAAAAATTTGCAAAAATCGTACCCTTCTGGAGGAAAAAATTATTTAAAAAAAAAAAGCTACCTACTATTTTTTTATTTGTGAATATTGTTTAGAAGAGGAACAGGGCAACAATTTTTATTTAGGGCATTTTTAAATGCCCTTTGTTTGAAGCGAGATATAGCCTCTCAAACTTTGGGAATTTTTGAAATTTGGCCAAAAATGGACCTTTTTGAAGGCTATATCTCAAAACCAACGAATCTCATCGAATAAAGTACATAGAGGAATTTGTAGCCCCACCCCTCCTCTATACACACCAAAAATAGGAAATATTAGAGTTGTATTTTTTTAAAAAAGATTTTGCCTGAAAAGGTGGATTTTTTTAGTTCAAAAAAATTTTTTTTCCTATAGTTGGTCAGTTTTTGGCTTATAACATTTTTTCTATAACTCTGGGAACAAAAGTCTATTAAAGGCTTTTGTAGCCCATATAATTTTGAATAAATAGTCCAACTTTCAGCTCATTCTAAAAAGTGGTTTGGCACCGCCATTCTATTGAAAAAGGGTAAAATTTCCACAAAAAAAAAAAAAAAAAAACTTTTAACCGTAATAGACTCGGAAAAACGCTAGAAATGGACTTTTCTTACCGGTAAAAAATCTATATACACTGAAAGTTTCAGCAGAATCGGCTGAAAATTTTAAAAAAAAAAATTTTTTTGTATAATTTGCCATTTTAACCCCGGCCGGCAACCCCGGTTTTCCCTGATTTTTAGCCGGGGCCGGGGCCAGTAAAAATGGCCGGGGTTGGCCGGGGCCGGGGCCCCGGTCGGTTCATATATATATATATATATATATATATATATATATATATATATATATATATATATATATATATATATATATATATATATATATATATATATATATATATATATATATTATATATATATATTGTAAAATAATTTGTGAAACAATAAAATTAAAACAATTATTAATAGTAAAATATTAAGCTAAAATATTTGTTAAAATTTTAAAATATATAAACGGTAAAAAAATTGCAATAAAATATTTTTTGACGTCAAACGTTCTTCTTTTGTTTAAAGACATATTTAATAGGCGTGAGGGTACGCGAGCATCCATATTAAATGACGTAACAGTATTGTATTTTGAATTTAGTATGAATTTTGACTCTGTACTGACAACACCTATGAAAAATTCTTGTGATAAACTTAAAAGTTTAAACTATTTAAACGTGTTAATTAATTGTGTCTAGTTAATTTAATATTATTTATTATTGGAACTCATTAATAAAATAATATATCAAGATTCATTTTTTAATAAAAACTATAAAAACTAATTAATTGAAAGGTTAATAGTAGGCCTTATTTAGCCTTAACTGGGGTTTGATGTTTCTGGCACCGGAAGGTTGAACTTGCTGGTGGGTTGGGTAAGGTTTTGAACTTTGGCATTTAATAATTAAGAGAATTTCAACTAAAGGTAAAAATTTAACTAAATTTAACATTAACAATAAAAAATTCTTACAATATATATATAAAGAGTGGCTCGTGACGTGGTTGTAGGTTTATGCAACCACCACAATATGCAACTGTTATTTATTACTTTTCATTTCTTAATTTTTTTTAATAGGATTTAATTTTCAATAAATTGCATCTTCTTATAATAACACTCCAATGAAGCTTTTTTTAATGTTTAAAAAAAGTTACACAATTTTGATTAGTTATTCCAAAAGAAGAAAATACTGGGTGGTTGCAAAAATATTGAAAATACCTCCTTTAACATAGCGGACAAGAGAATTGTGTGTGGAAACTTGCCACTCGTGCGTTTTAAATTAGTACGATGTGGTTGCAAATGAAATGCAACCGACTGTACAAACCTTCGTTTATAGTGCGAGAAACATTTTGAAAGAAATTTTAAGAAAAGTATACATATTTCAATTTTTGTTCCTCGCAGTTTAGGATATTTTTATATTTATTATTATTATTATAATACTTATACTTAATAATAATAATATTTATTATTTTTATTATATAAATATATTTCTATTGCGCTAAGGTTCTAAAATGTTTTGGAGAAAAATGTTCCTTATTGGGCATAATATGTACCTAATCCAACAAAATTATAAAGGATAATTATTAATTTTTTCTCAGTATGTATGCTATGTATAATATTGTTACCCACATGTGCTACTATATACTCCATCAATCCTGTTTTCTTTATGACAAATATAAGCAAAATCAGCATTAGCAAACAGTTTCTTGTTGTTAATCATGCAGAGAGGATGTGCTTGTTTATTTTGCAATTTTTTTTGGCCTGATATATATAAGAAATAGTTGGTTTCCAAGGAAAAGAAAAAAATTAAAATTTTTAAAAACTTTTTTTTTTTTTTTTTTTTTTTTTTATTAAATATTTTTATATAATGGTTATAATAATATATATATATATATATATATATATATATATATATATATATATATATATATATATATATATATATATATATATATATATACAAAGTCAATAGAACATATTAGGAAGATAAAGAAATTTTACCTCCTCAGGGGTCGAACCACCGCATGTTACGACTGAGAATGACAAAAGACTCGGTGCTCTACCGCTGAGCTATCCACGAACCCGAAAAAGTTCGCTTCAAGAACAGTTTCAAGCAACCGATCTTCCCGTCAAGGCACCGCAACCACTTATTCACCCTGTTCCTCCACCGCTCTTTAAGATTTACTCAATAATGCTTATAAACCAAGCAGTAAGTTGTACAAAGTCAATAAAACATACTAGAAAGATAAAGAAATTTTACCTCCTCAGGGATCGAAACCACCGCATGTTGTGACTGAGAACAACAAAAGACTCGGTGCTCTATCGCTGAGCTATCCACGAACCCGAAAAAGTTCGCTTCAAGAACAGTTTCAAGCATACGATCTTCCGGTCAAGGCACCATCACCAGGTAAAATTTCTTTATCTTCCTAATATGTTCTATTGACATTGTACAACTTACTGCTGGTTTATAAGCATTATTGAGTAAATCTTAAAGAGCAGTGGAGGAACAGGGTGAATACCAGGTTACGGTGCCTTGACGAGAAGACCAGTTGCTTGAAACTGTTCTTGAAGCGAACTTTTTCGGGTTCGTGGATATCTCAGCGGTAAAGCACCGAGTCTTTTGTCATTCGCAGTCGCAACATGCGGTGGTTCGACCCTTGAGGAGGTAAAATTTATTTACCTTCCTAATATGTTTTATTGACTTTGTACAACTTACTGCTTGGTTTATAAGCATATTAATGAGTATATATATATATATATATATATATATATATATATATATATATATATATATATATATATATATATATATATATATATATATATATATATATATATATATATCACCTCTGGTGGGCAAAGGCCATAGGCCTACTACAATTCCACCAGAGTTAGGGGGAAAAACGGAAGAATGGTCAAATTAAAGGACCGACGTGACCTGATACACGACGTTTGAATGTGTGTAAGTCATAGGAAGTTGGAAAAATAGAAGAAGGGAGTGTGTTCCAGACTTTACCGGTAGAGTACATGTAGGACAGAGCATAGCGGTTGAGTCTGGGGTCAGAGAGTTGGACAGAGAAAGGATGAGACTGTGTAGAAAGTCAAGTCGCACGAGCCCTTCTCAGTGGAGGAGGTATGCGACGAGAGAGTTCGGAAGAGCAGTGTACATTGTAATAGCGATAGCATAGAGAGAGTGACGCAACAATTCGACGGGCAGAAAGAGATTGAAGAGAGTTAGTAAGAGAAGGAGAGTTGATGAGGCGAAATACCCTAGACTCCACCTTCTCTAGGAGAGCTGTATGTGTGGAACCGCCCCAGATGTGCGAAGCATACTTCATACAGGGGCGAACAACACCCCTTTACAGAGCAAGCAACTGGGGTGGAGTGAAGAAATACTGAAGGCGCCTCAGAACACCTAACCTCTTAGAAGCTTGTTTAGAAAGAGAGGTAATGTGATCTTTCCAAGAAAGATCACGAGAAAAGGAAACACCGAGAATATTAAGAACAGATGAAGGTCTGAGTTGAGTGTTTTCGAAGAAGATATCATAGCTGTGTGGAAGATTGTGTCGAGTAGTGAGATGGAGGAATTGAGTTTTGGTGGCATTGAAAACAACCATGTTCTCTCTGCCCCAATTAGAAATACGAGATAGATCAGAGGTCAGCTGCTCCAAGGCAACCCTCCTTGCATCTAGTAACTGTTGTTGAGAGGGGCGCCTTTCAAATTGAAAAGAGTAATGAAGGGTGGAGTCATCAGCATAGGAGTGGATAGGAGATGAAGTAACAGAGAGGAGGTCATTAATGAAAAGTAGAAAAAGTGTTGGGGAAAGGACAGATCCTTGAGGAACACCACTATTAATAGATTTAAAGGAAGAACGGTGGCCGTCTACAACTGCTGCTATAGAACGACCGGAAAGGAAATCAGAGAGAAGGTCACAGAGGAAAGGATAGATACTGGCGATCAGAGATAAGATTAGAAGAATTGAGATGTTTCCAAATCTTCCTGTTAAGGATAGATTCGAAAACTTTAGAAAGAACGGAGGTTAAGGAAATGGGACGATAGTTAGAGGGTTGAGAGGGGTCCCCCTTCTTCGGCACAGGCTGAACGAGCGCATGTTTCCAGCAAGAAGGGAAGGTTGAAGTAGAAAGACACAGACGAAAAAGTTTACCAAGGCAGGGTGCAAGCTCGGAAGCACAAGTTTTGAGAACCACAGGAGGGATACCGTCAGGACCGTACGCCTTCTTAGTGTTAAGCTCAGAGAGAGCAGAAGTGACGTCTTTAGAAGAAATTATAATTTTAGGCTTAAATGAGTTGGAGGGGGTTGAAGGAGAAGGAACAGCTCCGGAATCGTCAAAGGTTGAATTATAAGCAAAAGTTTGAGCGAAGAGTTCAGCTTTAGAGGAAGGCAAAACGGCAGTTGTACCGTCAGAAGATACTAGAGGAGGGAAAGAGGAAGAAGCAAAGTTAGAGTTGACATTTTTTTGCAAAATGCCAGAAAGGGCGTGAGGAAGTAGAACCAGAAAGATTGTTGCATTTTAAGAGGAGAAAGGAGTTTTTAGTATTACGGAGAATAGATTTTGCACGATTCCGGGATGAAATATAAGTTGCATGAGTTTCTGGAGTTTGAAGACGACGGTAATTCCTGAAGGCAGCATCCCTGTGGCGGATAGCACGAGAACAAGCAGAGTTAAACCAAGGTTTGTTTGGTTTAGTAGAAGGGAAAGAATATGGAATGTACGCCTCCATGCCAGAGAGAATCACCTCGGTTATGCGCTCTGCACACTCAGAGGGACTCCTCCCACGGAAACAGTAATCATTTCATGGAAAATCAGAGAAGTACGACCGCAAGTCAGACCAGTTAGTGGCACCGAAATGCCAGAAACGTCTCCTCGCCGAAGGCGGGGGCCCTTCTTGCGGAAGACTTGAAGAGACAGGACAAGATACAGAGATAAGAAGGTGATCGGATGAACCCAGAGGAGGAAAGAGTTTAACAGTGTAAGGAGAAGGATAAGAAGTTAGGAAAAGATCAAGTATGTTGGGTTCATCACCAAGGCGATCAGGGATACGGGTAGGGAGATGCACCAACTGCTCAAGGTTGGTTCTGGATAGAAAATTGGAAGGCGAGTTCACCAGCTGGATCGTGAGAACTAGATGAAAGCCATTGGCTGTGGTGAACATTGAAATCACCTAATATGATGATTTCGGAGAAAGGAGAAGAAGAAAGAATGTGTTCTATTTTGGAGTTAAGATAGTCGAAGAATTTTGGATAGTCTGTAGAATTAGGAGATAAGTAGACAGAGCAAATAAATTTAGTTGTGGAGTTGCAAGAAAGTTTAAGCCATAGAGTAGAGAATTCAGAAGACTCCAAATTAGAGACACGAGAACAGACAACATCGTTGCGCACATAAGCTCAACATCCGCCTTTGGCTGAAAATTGAGGATAGAGACAGTAGGAGGAAACAGAGTAAGGCTTGCTGTCAGAGCACTCAGACACCTGAGTTTCGGTTAAGAATAAGAGATGAGGTCTAGAAGAAGAGAGGTGGTGTTCGACAAAGTGAAAATTAGTAAAGAGACCACGAATGTTGCAGAAGTTAATGAAAAAAGAAGATCGTGCATCAGGGCAAGTCGGCGTAGAGGTCTTGGTGGCACCAACCCCATCACCGGAGGTCACCAGCTCCCAAGTGGTGATGGGGGAAGGAGTGGATAAGGGGCATTCTTTGGATGCCGCATCTCGTAGCATCTCCGAGGCAGTTATGTGTTTCGCCATTTTTGTTTTATATTTTAAAGGTAATGTAGGAGTAAGCGCTTGTAAATTTGTAGGAACATGAGAAGGGAGTTGGGGGAAGAAGTGGGAGCATAGACACTCCCATGTGGAACGAGGGTACACTAGAGACCCTCTGAGTAGGTGAAACGCGAAAAGGAACGAACCAAAGGGCAACGGAGTGAAACGGGATGGTCTAGCCCACCCTATCACTCCGCGGTTAAGCCCAATGGTGGGTACTTTCATCGCTTCGGACGGCGCTACGTCCCCCCCTTTATATATATATATTATATATATATATATATATATATATATATATATATATATATATATATATATATATATATATATATATATATATATATATATATATATATATAATATATATGTGTGTGAAATGTCAGATGCAACCACCAATAAATTTTACCATGAGCCGTCTATGCAAGACTTTTGCATATATATATATATATATATATATATATATATATATATATATATATATATATATATATATATATATATATATTATATATATATATATATATATATATATATATATATATATATACGGTATATATATAGTATGATGTGCAGATAAGGTCCTAGTTTGGTTTCACCATCATTTGACTTAGAAATGTTAGTCACTCAGTTTCTCACTGTTAATATTTGAAGGGGTATAATATAGGGTTATAAAGTCACAGTGAAAGAAGGAATTTTATACCTTAGGAACATGGTAATATGAACATCTGTTTCTACATATTTGGGAATGCCTCCCTTTACTCATGTTTTCTACCAGTGAGAAACCTGAATAGCCAGCCTCATACTTCCTTCGTCAATGGATAGTTTTCATAAAATCAAACAAAACACCAAAAGATCCAAGAAAGGATGAAATTATTTTTTAGATAAAAAATATGGCATAAGTGAAAATGGCTGAAATATTTAAGGAAACTGTACAAATACTAAAAACTACGAATATATTACTAAAATCAGATTTTAAATTATTAATGATAAAATTATCCTTTCCCACATCAATTGTGTTTCTGAACACAAAATTGGTACCTTTTGTTATTCCTCGAAAAGTGGTAACACGGTCGTTAACAAGAAGAACAATTCCATTTAAATTGTGAGAATAAAGACTCATTGCTGTTTGAATTCGTTGTGGAGGTATATCACTGCAATAATAATAAAAATAATTATAATAATAATAATTTATTATAATTATTATTATTTGATACAATTCATAATTTGCACTTTGGAACAATGTGAAACTGAGGTTGTTTATACATTAGTAATTTTAGACTTTTATCTTTGCAGATAAATAAATACAACCAAATATACTCGATATATAACACTGGGGAATAAATTTCAATTTTTTTTCTACTGAATTAGATTTCACACTGAATTATAGGTAAATTGTGTGAGCTTAGCACGAATTTTCACTCAGTTTTGCCCTATTTGAGTGATTTTGATTATACAGCTGAGTATGTACCTGGAGAGAAGAATGAAATTGCTGATTTGATGTCAAGATTGCCTGGTAATGAAAGGGAGAATGAAAGTTTTGCAATAGATCTAGAATATTTGACAAGAGGTCTTATGAAAGGAAAAGAATGTAGAGGTGGGAGATTTAATGTTTGATAGTGTGTTGTATGAACTGCAAGATTTAGCTAAAGATGGATTATCTATAAGAGTGCCTGATAGTGTTGATGATTTGAGAAGAGAAGTTATGACAGAAGTATGTAAGACCAGAGCAAATAGGTATATGAAGAGTGAGAAAGTATATGAAAGAATTGTAAACAATTTGTAATTCAGGAGTAATGCCCTTTCAAGAAGTCTTAGTTGTTGTATGCAAGCTATTAATGGGATTAGTTTGTGTGCATTATGGTGGAGAGAAACCGGTAGTTTATAGGGGTTTTGGTGTAAATGAAGCAAGTGGGAATGAACTTCATTTACAGTGTTCGAGTGGAGTGTATTTATAATTGGTAATTAAGAAAAGGCGTTATGACAGGAAGTATAAGCTAGAAGACAAGACAGTATATTTTAGCATCAAACATGATATTGAAGATGCTAAAGTAGTTTGCCCTTGAGATATTAAAAAATTTGTTTACTGTGTACATGAAATAGGTGCAAGAATGGAAGTGAAAGTACAAATAAATGAAAACATGTACTGTGGTTTGATCGACACTGATGCTCAAATTTCTTTAGTGAATGCTTCTGTGATAAGAGAATTAGAACAAATGAGTTAGCAGATTCCTAGGATATACGAGTGTAAGAATAAATGGTATTGGTTCTGGAAAAATTATAGCTTGGAAACAGGTACCTTTGGTTGTTAATTTAGAAGTGTTAAAAAATATTGAACATCAGTTTGTAGTGTCTGAAAATAAGTAAATTCCCTACTGTTTTTTGTTTGGAATTGAATTTTAAGGTTGCATGGATTGTCCATTGATGTAGGAAATGAATGTATAGTAGAAGGAGATAAATTAATTGTTAAAATGCAGAAAGGAGATATATATGCTGTCAATTTTGTTGGAGTGTTGGTGAGGAGAAACTGTTAAGCATTAGAGATATTAAGGAAATGCACAAGGAGCGTCCTATGATTTGTGGGCTTTGAAGATGCATTCCTTCAGGTAGGACAGTGAGTGTATGGGATTGTATGTTTGAAGAATTTAAGATATTTACGAAAAAGTTTGTAAGGTATATGGATGTGGTTCATTTTATTAGAAAATTACGAGAAAATGATGTATATGTACCAGTGTTTTCATTAGTAGGCACTGTAGAAATAGTATTAGTCATTCATTAAAGATTTGGGCATATGGGGAAATTTAAATTGTGAGAATGTATGAAAGAGAGAGTGTTTAGTCCTTGGTTGAGATGTTGTTAATGATGTTGCAACTACTTGAAAGGAAAGTCAGAAGGAAAAAATTCAAAGAAGGTATTCTCAACCATCGATTTTAAAACTAGATGTGAATAAGCCCTATGAATCGGTTGTTATTCATTGTGTATCATTACCAGTAACCATTAGTGGTTTTGTTGGGATGGTAGTGATGGCTGACCATAAAAGTAAGTTTACTTATGCTGTTCCTGTGAATAACTAGTATGAATGTAGCGAAAGTGGTGAGAAAGGTTTTGTTAACAATATGTATTTGTAAACCAAAGAGGATGTTGCATGACAATGGTTCTGAATTTATGGGTCAACCATTACAGAAAATGTTGAGTGATTGGGATTGTAGCTATCCTGTTCAAATGCTCCCTAATGACTACAGGATGTTGGACATGTGAGAACCACACCTTATATGCCTAGTTCAAATGGTTTAATAGAAAGAACAATTCACACTTTTAGTTAAATGTTAAGAATGATGAGTGAAAGGGGGAATAATTAGGATTATTGGTTAGGTAGACTATTATGGTCTTATGACAGTGCACAATGCAACAAGTATGTCTCCTTGTGTGTATGTAATGAATTTTGAGAGGTTTGTGAGACCTCAGTTAGGGGTGTCTGAGAGGGAATGGGATATTTGAAGTAAGCAAGAAAGAAGTTTGCAAGTTTTGAGGTTGGCAAAAAAGTTTCAAAAGAACCTATTGAGAAAGGTAGATTGAAAGTAAATCAGAGAAAGGATTGAAGGAGCATACCTGGTTCAGAAGGTAATATCAAATGGTGTTAACTAAGTTTTGGAGAAGTTAATAGACAATGAGGCAATTGAAGTTAAAGTCCATCAAACTCAATTAAGGATGTGGAGAGAACCACCAGAATATGTTAAAGTACATCCTGTATATGAGTTAATTAGGAGTGAAGAAGAATCAAATGAAAATATGGATGCGTTGAATGAATCTTGGTTTAAAAATAGAGAATTGGTATTAGTAGAAAAACAAAAACTAAAGAAACATTCAGTATGAAAGATATAAGGAATCTTTGATGAAAGTGAACATGTAAATGACTTTTCTGGATTTTGGTGGGATAATTATATAATAATAAGTAAAACTTATATCATGTGTAAATTTCCTTTAGATGACAAAGTGTGTGTGTGCGTGCGTGCGTGTGTGTGTGTGTGTGTGTGCGCGTGTGTGTGTGCGTGCGTGCGTGCGTGCGTGCGTGCGCGCGCGCGCGCGCTTTAACAAGGTTAAGAGAGTTTAAAAGATAATTTAAATAGTAATAATGTTGGTGCAAATTATTTGGAAATTTTTTTTTTGAGGAGTTGGAAGATACTGTAAAAGGATTGAGGGATATATCTGTTGAGTTTAAGATCGAGAGAAATTGAAGAAGACCTTGCTGAATTGTTTAATGTGTTAGCTGAAGTTGAAGCAGGTACTAAATTAGTAGATCTTGGTACCGAAGGTAGTGATAAGGCCCAAGAAATAAGGCAAATGGGTCCTTTATACCAGAAGTAAAGGCAAAGTGAAAGATTATGAATGGGTTTTGAAAAAAGATTTGTAAAGTTTTCAATGGATGGTTGGGAAAATATGAGACAAACTTAGGTGTAAGGGATGTGGAAAGTTTAGGTAAGGTATATTTTTTTGTCTCATTTTTTTTTAATACATGTTTTGTTGAATGGTTGTGAGTGAGTGAGAATGATGGGTTACATATATTCCGCTATCATTCTTTCTATTCCACAGTTTTGCTTACCTTCTGTTCTGTCTTTCCTATTTGCATAATAGGTTGTTATCCAATATTCTTGCAAAGGATTGATGATTGTTATAGTCTTATCTTTTGGTCAATTTACTAATTTGCTTGAATTCTTTTATTTAATCATTTTCTTTCTTTAAGAATTATTATTTAATATTTTGGTTTGATTTTGATAAGCTTTTACCCACAGTCTGACAGCTTGAGATTTTTGGGATGGTATTCTTGCTTATAAGCTGATCATTAGAGTGTCAGGTAATAACTTTGTGGAATTGTTTCACTATGCTTCAATAACTAATTGAAAAAGAAAATTAAGGTTACCTACTTTAAAGTATTTTATTTGTAGTGTTTTTTCTTGCTTTTGTTTATGCTATTGTCGCTTATAGTATTATTATGATTATTATTAATTATTATTAATATCTTGTGCTTTATAGTTGAGTAATGCCATTTTTGCAGTTCATTGGCTTCAATTTTGTTAAATTTTGAATTCTTCTGCTCATTTTTTTGATTACTGAATTGATTGATGCAGCCAGTAAAGAAAACCAGGCATTAAAACTTGTCCAGGTATTAAAGTATTTTTATTATTTTTAAAGTCTGTTTTAAGAGTTGATGATATTATTTGTTTCGCTTGGTAAAGTTTTCAACATTTAATTTATTTTATTTATTTTAATTATATATTTATTTATACTATATTTGAGGGTCTGATAATTGTTCTTTATCATTTTCCAGTTTTTATTTAATTTTTTTTTTTTTTTTTTTTTTTTTTTTTTGGCTTAATCTGAGTTGAACCTTTGAGATTAATAATAAAACAAAGTACCTGAATACATTTTTGAATTATCAAAAAGTACATCTAAAAATTAATGAGCTCATAGTGTAATATTCATTTATTAATTAATGGATAAATACTGTGTTGTGTGGTAATTTTGAAATTTTCATAAATCGAGTGTAACCATTAATTATAAAAAGAGGATTAATGACAATTTTGTAGAGATTCTTTGATTATTATTATTGATTTTATTGCTATTTGCTTAACTGTGAGCAAGGCATTTTATATTATTAATAAAGTTAACCTTTGGTGTTTTGATTTGGGGAATTGCTTTTCTAAAATTTTGCGCATTGTGACATACATTTTTAAATTTATTTTTCTTACCGATTGATTGTTCTATTTGTTGTGGCAAAATATTTTGGGTATTTTGGTTGTTTTTATAATTTTTTCCATTTACTACCTAGTTTATTTCCAGTTTTCATTGGGATTCATTTATAAATTTTTCATATTTTGTAAATATATTAGTTGTCTAAATCTTCTTCCTTAAATTGTTTAAAAAAATATATATTTCTGTGTTTGTGGTTATTTTTCACTTCATTTTCTTGAAGACCCATTTTTTTAGTTCAAATTGTAGTTATATCATAATTTCTTCTACACAGTATTTTGACAGTTTATTTTCAAAACTTCAATAGCTACTAATATCAAAACTCGACAGATGCATACCAAATGCAGGAGCACATTAATATTGGAAAAATCGTGGAGATATGCTTCCAAAACTGGCAAAGTTGTCATGGAAATAAATATATGATTATTCCAGCATACTTTGCTTCTGTGAAAAAAATCTTCAGGTTCATGGGAAAAATCTTTTGCCATGTTAAATATTGACTGATTGAAAAGAATTTTGAATCTCAATGTATGTGATATGCAATAGTAAATAGAATTATGCTTTTAATTTTTACATTTGAGGATAAAGAATTAACAAACCTTGCAGAATTTATGAAAGCTTAATTATTTTCAAACACTCAAAAATATACAATAATTCATAATTAAATTTTTGTATATTATTTACAATAATTCAGAATTTAGGAATGGATATCAGTAGTATAATTTTATATGCTAATGACTATATATATGGACTGACTGATGCCCTGGAAAAAACAGGGAAAACTGGGGTTCGCATGCCAGAGCTAAAATGGCAAATTATACTTATTAAGTATAATTTGCCATTTTATCCCCGGCAGGCAAACCCCGGTTTTCCCTGATTTTTAGCCGGGGCCGGGGTCAGTCAAAATGGCCGGGGTTTGCAGGGGCCCAGGTCGGTTCATACATGAGAGTACAAGGATTGTTATGATACACTTTCCCTTTCAGCATGTCCCATAGGAAGAAATCCGGAAGGGTAAGGTAAGGTGACCTTGCTGTCCAAAGTTCTTTGAAAATGACCAATCTTCAAAGAAGGACTCAATTTCATACATTCTGACGTTGGAGGTGTGGCAAGAGGTTCCATCCTACTGAAAATAGCCATTATCCAAATAATTTACGAACTCACTAAAGATGTGCATATACAAATTTTATTAACTTATGACAAATAATTTGATATCTACAAGTGCATATCTTGTACCGAGAGAGAGTGAGATCCTGCAGTATCATCATAATATTGATTTTAAAAATTTCAATATGTGAGAACATGAACAGACATGCAAAATTCTAATACCTTAAATTTACAAATTGTGATGCGGAAACAATCTTTTCACCTATTTCTGGGGTAATTCGATTTAGTTTTGGAATGCATATTTGGCCCCCACTACTAACCAGCCTTTCATTCGAAATAGAAGGTGGAGCAAAGGGATATTTATAAGCCAATATGTGTAAATTAATCGGCAAAATAAAGAGCAGAAAATTGATGATGATGATTGAGAAAAATATGCCAATTTTGACGATGAAGATTAATTGTCCCATCACTAATAATTTTTTTTTTAAAAAAGTTCTCATCTCACGGGCATTGCCCTATTCGAGGAGAGGAACTTTTCTAGGTAGTAAATACCTAGGATCCCGAGGTGGGATCGAACCGGAGCCCTCAAGCACGTGAGTCAATCACTTTACCGTTTGAATTCAATTTCTCAAAACTTGTGCTTCCGAGCTTGCACCCTGCCTTGGTAAACTTTTTCGTCTATGTCTTACTACTTCAACATTCCCTTCTTGCTGGAAACGTGCGCTCATTCAGCCTGTGCCGAAGAAGGGAGACCCCTCTCATCCCTCTATATATATATATATATATATATATATATATATATATATATATATATATATATATATATATATATATATATATATATATATATATATATATATATATATAATATATATATATATATATTCTTATTAGTTATTATATTCCTATAATAAAAAATTATAAACAATAAATGGAAATACTAGTCTTCATATTTATTAATTTATGATATGATATATTTACATTTATTTTCTCTTTTCTTAAAATAAAAAATAATTAAAAATAAGAAAAACGTTTCCAGAAAGCCATGAACTTTTTTTCCATTATATATATATATATATATATATATATATATATATATATATATATATATATATATATATATATATATATATATATATATATATATATATATATATATATATATATAATAGGGGAGGACGTAGCGCCGTCCGAAGCGATGAAAGTACCCCCCATTGGGCTTAACCGCGGAGTGATAGGATGGGCTAGACCATCCCGTTTCACTCCACTCCGTTGCCCTTTGGTTCGTTCCTTTTCGCGTTTCACCTACTCAGAGGGTCTCTAGTGTATCCTCGTCCCACATGGGAGTGTCTATGCTCCCACTTCTTCCCCCAACTCCCTTCTCATGTTCCTACAAATTTACAAGCGCTTACTCCTACATTACCTTTAAAATAGAAAACAAAAATGGCGAAACACATAACTGCCTCGGAGATGCTACGAGGGGCGGCATCCAAAGAATGCCCCTCATCCACTCCTTCCCCATCACCACTTGGGAGTTGGTGGCCTCCGGTGATGGGGTTGGTGCCACCAAGACCTCTACGCCGACATGCCCTGATGCACGATCTTCCTTTTTCATTAACTTCTGCAACATTCGTGGTCTCTTTACTAATTTCCACTTTGTCGAACACCACCTCTCTTCTTCTAGACCTCATCTCTTATTCTTAACCGAAACTCAGGTGTCTGAGTGCTCTGACAGCAAGCCTTACTCAGTTTCCTCCTACTGTCTCTATCCTACTGTCTCTAATTTGGAGTCTTCTGAATTCTCTAATCTATGGCTTAAACTTTCTTGCAACTCTACAACTAAATTTATATGCTCTGTCTACTTATCTCCTAATTCTACAGACTATTCAAAATTCTTCGACTATATTAACTCCAAAATAGAACACATTCTTTCTTCTTCTCCTTTCTCCGAAATCATCATATTAGGTGATTTCAATGTTCACTATCGCCAATGGCTTTCATCTAGTTCTCACGATCCAGCCGGTGAACTCGCCTTCCAATTTTCTATCCAGAACAACCTTGAGCAGTTGGTGCATCTCCCTAACCGTATCCCTGATCGCCTTGGTGATGAACCCAACATAGTTGATCTTTTACTTACTTCTTATCCTTCTCCTTACAATGTTAAACTCTTTCCTCCTTTGGGTTCATCCGATCACCTTCTTATCTCTGTATCTTGTCCTGTCTCTTCAAGTCTTCCGCAAGAAAGGCCCCCGCCTTCGGCGAGGAGACGTTTCTGGCATTTCGGTGCCACTAACTGGTCTGACCTGCGGTTGTACTTTTCTGATTTTCCATGGAATGATTACTGTTTCCCGTGGGAGGGGTCCCTCTGAGTGTGCAGAGCGCATAACCGAGGTGATTCTCTCTGGCATGGAGGCGTACATTCCATATTCTTTCCCTTCTACTAAACCTAACAAACCTTGGTTTAACTCTGCTTGTTCTCGTGCTATTCGCCACAGGGATGCTGCCTTCAGGAATTACCGTCGTCTTCAAACTCCTGAAACTCATGCAACTTATATTTCATCCCGGAATCGTGCAAAATATATTCTCCGTAATACTAAAAACTCCTTTCTCCGCTTAAAATGCAACAATCTTTCTGGTTCTACTTCCTCACGCCCTTCCTGGCATTTTGCAAAAAATGTCAACTCTAACTTTGTTTCTTCCACTTTCCCTCCTCTAGTATCTTCTGACGGTTCAACTGCCGTTTTGCATTCCTCTAAAGCTGAACTCTTCGCTCAAACTTTTGCTTATAATTCAACCTTTGACGATTCCGGAGCTGTTGATTCTCCTTCAACCCCCTCCAACTCATTTATGCCTAATATTATAATTTCTTCTAAAGACGTCACTTCTGCTCTCTCTGAGCTTAACACTAAGAAGGCGTACGGTCCTGATGGTATCCCTCCTGTGGTTCTCAAAACTTGTGCTTCCGAGCTTGCACCCTGCCTTGGTAAACTTTTTCGTATATGTCTTTCTACTTCAACTTTCCCTTCTTGCTGGAAACGTGCGCTCATTCAGCCTGTGCCGAAGAAGGGAGACCCCTCCCAACCCTCTAACTATCGTTCCATTTCCTTAAATTCCGTTCTTTCTAAAGTTTTCGAATCTATCCTTAAGCAGGAAGATTTGGAAACATCTCAATTCTTCTAATCTTATCTCTGATCGCCAGTATGGCTTTCGTAAGAAACGCTCTACTGGTGATCTCCTTTCCCTTCTCTCTGACTCTTGGTCCTCCGTTCTTCGGCATTTCGGTGAATCTTTTGCTGTTGCACTAGACATATCGAAAGCTTTCGATAGAGTCTGGCACAAAGCTTTGATTTCCAAACTTCCCTCTTTCGGAATCTATCCTTCTCTCTGTTCTTCTCTCTGATTTCCTTTCCGGTCGTTCTATAGCAGCAGTTGTAGACGGCCACCGCTCTTCCTTTAAATCTATTAATAGTGGTGTTCCTCAAGGATCTGTCCTATCCCCAACACTTTTTCTACTTTTCATTAATGACCTTCTCTCTGTTACTTCATCTCCTATCCACTCCTATGCTGATGACTCCACCCTTCATTACTCTTTTCAATTTGAAAGGCGCCCCTCTCAACAACAGTTACTAGATGCAAGGAGGGTTGCCTTGGAGCAGCTGACCTCTGATCTTTCTCGTATTTATAATTGGGGCAGAGAGAACATGGTTGTTTTCAATGCCACCAAAACTCAATTCCTCCATCTTTCTACTCGACACAATCTTCCACACAACTATGATATCTTCTTCGAAAACACTCAACTCAGATCTTCATCTGTTCTTAATATTCTCGGTGTTTCCTTTTCTCGTGATCTTTCTTGGAAAGATCACATTACCTCTCTTTCTAAACAAGCTTCTAAGAGGTTGGGTGTTCTGAGGCGCCTTCAGTATTTCTTCACTCCACCCCAGTTGCTTGCTCTGTATAGGGGTGTTGTTCGCCCCTGTATGGAGTATGCTTCGCACATCTGGGGTGGTTCCTACACATACAGCTCTCCTAGAGAAAGTGGAGTCTAGGGCTATTTCGTCTCATCAACTCTCCTGCTCTTACTAACTCTCTTCAATCTCTTTCTGCCCGTCGAATTGTTGCGTCACTCTCTCTATACTATCGCTATTACAATGGACACTGCTCTTCTGAACTCTCTCGTCGCATACCTCCTCCACTGAGAAGGGCTCGTGCGACTCGACTTTCTACACAGCAGTCTCATCCTTTCTCTGTCCAACTCTCTGACCCCAGACTCAACCGCTATGCTCTGTCCTACATGTACTCTACCGGTAAAGTCTGGAACACACTCCCTTCTTCTATTTTTCCAACTTCCTATGACTTACACACCTTCAAACGTCGTGTATCAGGTCACGTCGGCCTTTAATTTGACCATTCTTCCGTTTTTCCCCCTAACTCTGGTGGAATTGTAGTAGGCCTCTGGCCTTTGCCCACCAGAGGTGATATATATATATATATATATATATATATATATATATATATATATATATATATATATATATATATATATATATATATATATATATATATATATATATATATATATATATATATATATATGGTTACAGAATATTTACCTATCATCCAAATGTTGATATCGTAAGAGGTCCATAACATCAGCTGCAAGGAGTCTTAAATTATGCATCTGTTTCATCTGGGTGCCCAAGTGAATAGTGAAACTCTCTTCTCTCACTGGTACATCAATGGTATCAACAAAAGCATAATCTGATACCGACAAATTATTTCCCGTAAATTCCCTATTAAATTAAAGAAAAATAAAATTAATTTTATATATGAAAGAAATATTCTCCCTTCATCCATTTTCATTTTTATTTTTTCTCTCTATTTCTTATGATCTTTCTCGGAAAGATGAAGGTTTGAGTTGTGTCTTTTTGAAGTGAGGAAGATCATGTTAAATAGAAAGAAGGTGGAACCGAGTTTTTGAGACATTGAAAAAATTCTTCTCTCTCTTCCCCAATTAGAAATTAGAGAAATGTCAAATATTAGCTGCTCCAAGACTATCCCCCTGGCGTCAATTAATTACTGCTGGGTTAGAAGTCTTTCAAAATGAATGAAGTAATGAAGGGTGGAGTTATTGGCATAAGTGACTAGGTGATGATGTAATCGAGAGAAGATTATAAATGAAAATTAGGAAAAGAGTTTGGGATAAGACAGATCCCTGAGAAACAGCATTATTAATAGATTTAAAGGATAAACGGTGGACATACATAACAGTTGCTTTACAGCGACTGGAAAGGAAATCAAAGGGAAGTTTAGGAATCAAAGCTTTGTGCCAGACTCTATCGAAGGCCTTCGATATCTCTAGCTCCACAGCAAATGATTCAACGGAATGTCAAAAAAACAGAGAAAGAAGAAAGATGATCGCCAATAAGTTGTACCTTGCGAAAGCCATTAAGTATTGGCGATGTAAGATTAGAAAAATTAAGAGGTTTCCAAATCTTCCTGTTAAGGATAGATCCAAAAACTTTAGCAAGGACTGAGATTAAAAAAATAGGACAATATTTAAAGGGTTGAAAGAGATACCCTCTTTTACGGGACAGATGAATGAGAGTCCGCTTCCAGCAGAAAAGAATGGTCGAATCAGAATGAAAGAGATGAAATAGTTTATGTAGGAAGGGTTCAAGATCAGAAGTACAAGTTTTGAGAACCAGTAGAGTGATACTATTAGGACCATATGCCTTCTAGTGTTAGGCTCAAAGATAGCAGAAATAATATCTTTTGAAGAAATTACAATTTTAGTTATAAATGGGTTGTAGGAGGATGAATTACTATAAAATCGTCAAAGGTAGAATTAGAGGTAAAGGCTGAGTGAAGAGTTCAGTTTAAGCAAAAAAACAGAACAGTACTTGTGACAACGGAAGATACTAAAAGAGGGAAAGAGGAATAAGCAAAGTAATTGTGGACATTTCTTACAAAATGCCAGGAAAGGGGTGAGGAAGAGGAACCACAAAAAATATTGCATTATCTAAGGAGAAATGAGCTTTTAGTGTTAGGTTAATAAATTTTGTACAATGAAATCTAAGTTGTAAAAGTTTCTGGAGTTTGAAAATGACTGTAATACTTGAAGGGAGCAATCCTGCGGTGACTAACATGAGAACAAGCAGGGTAAAACCAGTGTGGTAAGCAATTAATATGAAATGCTCAATTCCATCCCAGAGAAGAGAATCGCCTCGGTTATGAGCCGTGCACACTCCGAAGGACCCCTCCCGCCAAAGCAGTAATCATTTCAAAGAAAACCAATGAATTACGATCGCAAGTTGGGCCAGTTTATGATACCGAAAAGCCAAGAACTATCCCTCGCATTAGGCGAGGATCTTTCCCAATGAAGACTTGAAGAGGCAAAAGAGAATAAAAAGATATAAAGGTGATCGGTTGAATCCAGAGGTGGAAAGAGTTTTACAGTATAAGGACGAAGAAAAAGGCTTAGAATGCTAGAATCATCTCCAAGTGATCAGGAAGATGAATAGGGAGCTGAAGTAATTTCTCGAGGATATTCTGAATAGAAAAATGAAAGTCGAGTTCACCAACTGTATGAAAAGAATGCCACTGGTGGTTATGAACACTGAAATCACATAAAATAATAATTTCTAAAAAGGAGAGATGTGCTTAATTTCAAAAGTTTAAGAATTTTGGATAGTCGGTAGAAATAGGATAAATAAACAGAACAAATAAATTTGGTCATATATTGGAAATAAAGAGTCACAAAGCGGAAAATTCGGAAGACTGCAAATTAGACAACTCTCTCTCTCTCTCTCTCTCTCTCTCTCTCTCTCTCTCTCTCTCTCTCTCTCTCTCTCTCTCTCTCTCTCTCTCTCTCTCTCTCTCTCTCTCTCTCTCTCTCTCTCTCTCTCTCTCTCTCTCTCTCTCTCTCTCTCTCTCTCTCTCTCTCTCTCTCTCTCTCTCTCTCTCTCTCTCTCTCTCTCTCTCTCTCTCTCTCTCTCTCTCTCTCTCTCTCTCTCTCTCTCTCTCTCTCTCTCTCTCTCTCTCTCTCTCTCTCTCTCTCTCTCTCTCTCTCTCTCTCTCTCTCTCTCTCTCTCTCTCTCTCTCTCTCTCTCTCTCTCTCTCTCTCTCTCTCTCTCTCTCTCTCTCTCTCTCTCTCTCTCTCTCTCTCTCTCTCTCTCTCTCTCTCTCTCTCTCTCTCTCTCTCTCTCTCTCTCTCTCTCTCTCTCTCTCCCTATTTCCTGTCTAATGACCAAGAACCTGAGTTTCGATTAAAAATAAGATTAGAGGACTAAGAGAGGTAGTGTACAACAAAGTGAAAATTAGAATAATGACTGAGAATGTTGCAGAAATTAATGAAAAAAGAACGTGCACCAGGACAGACTGGCGGCAAAGTCTTGGTGGTACAAACCCCATCACTGGAGGCCACGAACTTCCATGTGATGAGGTGGAGTGGATGAGAGGCATAGTTTGAATGCCATCCCTCCAAAGCATCTCTGGGACAGGTTCATGTTTCGCTATTTTATCTAGTTACTTTTAATTTTTTTTAATTTCTTAAGGTAATATTGAATATAAGCTCTTAAGTCTACGAAGGACATCTAAAGAAGGTTGAGAACACGATAGAAATACCTTCTGAGAAGATGAAAAGCAATAAAGAGAAACCAGAGAGCAATGGAATTTAGAAGAAACCACCAACCACACCCAATACTCTTGGGTAATGTCCAATTTGGGTACTTTCATTGTTTCGCATGGAGCCGCGTCCTTTCCCCATAATGTCAAGATATTTAAATTTAATAAATAATCTCTAGAAAGTTAATATTATAACTCTCATTAGCTGAGTAAAATAAAAAAGCATCAGCGAAAAGTGTTGTTAGGTAACACCAAATAAATATTTTATACATAAATGAGTGTGCTTGATGTTTCCAAAATAAAATGTAGGAAAGGAGTTGTACAGCTGAATCAAGCATTTAAGAGATGGGGGAAAACAAACTTAGGGCTAAATAAGCACCAATTCAATCAACTTTATAGAAGACTTATATATTAGAAGTAGAGTTGAAACAAGGTAACAAATAAAAAAAATAAGATTAATTTTTAAAACCTTGAATGTAAAATAATGAAATATAATTTCGATAACAATAAAGATAGAAAAAGTCCTCAAAATTGATTTATAAGATTTGAGCAGCAAATAGTCAAAACTATTGATTATCTTGATGTCAAAAATAAGGTCAATGAGTTTATGATACACTTCAACAAAGAAATTAGGCAAGAAAACAAACTGACTGATAAGAAATAGATAAGTCCAGAGAAAATTAAATTTATTCAAGTGTTAGAAAAATATTTGTATATACAGTGACAACAAATAAATTAAATAAATAAGGCAATAAGATATTGTGATAGTCTTGAAAGACAGAAAGAAAGTAGTGTTCAAAGTTCTGAGCAGTTTAGGGTGTAGTGGTTTGCTTTCTTACTATGTTCTTGTGTGGAGTGAATCCTGTAGATAATAGTTTTGTTGTGCTGACCAGGAAATATTTATATTTATGAGGAGTAAGCTCACTGTCTGCTTGTAACGTGAACTTTACCGGTAGTTTATTGACAAAGTACAAGTGATAAGTTGATCTCTTGTTCTCTTGTTCTCTTGTTATAGCTTGGTTAGTGTGACAAATTGTTTTGATAAGATTCAGTAGTGACACTAACATAGCGGGACAATGGAGGGCCTAGACATTGTTGGATAAAGAACTAAAACCAGGAAGAAAACAACAAATAATAGAAAGAGGCAAGTTGATAACTTAATGTTGTTTAGAATAAGCAAGTATAAAATTAGGTAGGAAATAATAATGTAAATAAAAACTCTTATTTAATAAAAAAAAAATAAAAGGAGCAACATACTTGGGAGTAACAGGAGTAACTACTTCTTTGCCTTCATAGGACTCAGCAATAAATCTTTTAAATTCCCTTTTCTGTTCTTCTTTCAAAGCTGAAATGGTTGAATCCCATTTTACTTCCATTAACTGGGAATCTTCTAGATGACGTGTCTGAAGATTATTTACCTCTTCAACTGTGACACATGATCCAACTCCTTTTACCAAACTCTGCATTTCATCTGCTTGCCTGCCAAAAAAATAAAAAATATATATATATATATATATATATATATATATATATATATATATATATATATATATATATATATATATATATATATATATATATATATATATATATATATATATATATATATATATATATATATATATATATAATATATATATATATATATATATATATATATATATATATATATATATACCAGCAAACATTTTTCTTACAGCCCAATTCAGGCATATACTGGGATACAGGTATAATAGTTTCCGCATGCTGTGCAGATGTGTTCCAGATATGAATTTATGGGATTGGCCAAATTATTTTGGTCCGATTAAAGGAAAATAATGCTGGACCTTTGTATTTCTGATATTAATTTTCTGAATATGGCTGTTTTGTTCTCCAAAAAATTGCGAAGGGAAATAGTTGTAAAGATTTCCACAATTTTTTTTTTTTTTTTAATAGTTTGAAATATGAAGAAGTAATTTTTCGAAATTTTATTATTTGATAGTAAAACATTCACATTTGGATAAAAATGACAAAATTTACTTTTACACTAAAATTATACAGGCTACATACATTTTCTGGTTTCTAATAGCCTCTAAGTAATTCATTTTGGATGCGTGATAATAGAAAAATATTTTTTAAAAATCATACGCTTCATTTTGAGTTCGCGCATTAGGGCTAAAATTTTTTAACTTTCATGAAAAATTAGGATTTTTTTTACGGTTTTACAAATATTCACAGTATTTTACTAAATCTAATAAATGAAATAACCAATGCGTATTGTTTATGATTGCAATCCTAAATAGCAATTAAACTTGCTTATTGCAGTTATTCTTCCTGTCTCTGTCTATAGTTTCTGATAGCTATGGCTACTATCGCTTCCAGCATTTTGCCAGATCTTGGAATGATTTCTGAAAAACATACATCGCTAGTTAGTGATAAAACCAAGATAAGAAGCGAAAAACAGAAGATACAATAGGCTATAGGACAATACATGGACAAGCTCATAGTAACAATTTCTACTTTGATGGTAGAAAAGGTAATACTGTTTCAAGAAAAAATAGGAGCTAAAATATACTGATTAGTAAGGAAAGAGGAGCACATTAGCCAGGTGGGCAATATGTAAGTCACGTCACACCGGCGAGTGGAACCTGTAGTGAAATAGCCAATTGGATCCTGAAGTACCTAAAAGATAATAATATTGGCATTAATAAACTGGAAACAATTGGCTGTGGTGACGTAACAACAAACACAGGGTGGAAAAATGGTGTTATACGCCCATTGTAGTGATTCACGTTTACTTCACTTTAACGAGCTACTACCATTCAGACATTTGGTTACTTGGACTGAGAGAAAACTGGACCAGCATCATTCTCTTGGAAAATTGGCAAACTGCCTGATTGTGAAAAATTACTCATTATAAATTTGAATCTGAATGAAGACCAACATTACCTTCTGTATATTTTCAGAGTAATCCAGACAGGACAATGCGCTCCAGATTTGACTGTAAGAGATCCTGGATCTCTCAGTCACTCCCAATAGCTGACATGTGCAAACTGAGTTTTAGTTATTCATTTAATAAAACAAGTCCTACAAACGAACTCAATATGCTTGTAAACTACATTGTGAAGACATGCTCCTGTCAGTGAAATATGGTCCTAAATATATCTTTGAGGTTGTTCAATCAACAAAACATTTGCCAGATGACATTTAAAAAATCATTGATCCTGTGATTGAGAAATGTGTTCTTCTGTCACCCAGAGAACATTTTGTTGGCTATGATAGTGGATGAAAGATAATACATAAAAAAGTTGGGTTACAGGAAAGTACTAAAGGCAAGAACTCCAAATCCGAAAGGGAAGTCTGTTAAGAGATTTTACGACTCTCTCAATAAATTTTGATGCCACAGACTACAGTGAGTTGACAGATTTGCAAAAATGTAAGCCGTCTATACACCCCACCACCGCGAAATAATAGAAAGCTTGACAACAGTGACTATATCATCAGTTCTGTAAGATAAAACTCTGCCTGAGTTTGACTTTTTAACTTTTCCATGCCATACTCAAGCTATTGAAAGATGCGTCAAACTTTTCATAGAGTTGAAAGGTCATCATGGTGGACTGGATTCCACAACCAATAAGCTTATAAAGATAAGAGTTGAGATTAAATAGTTATTGTTCTGATGGTTACTTCATCATAAATTAGTTCTATAGGCATTGGTTCTTCACATCATAAACTCTCTGAACATACTAACATTTGAACACTAGAAAGAATGAAAGAGTGGGGAGAAAATAAAACAAACTCACTAGAATATTCACATGACATTCTTATAAACCCAGGTTAACCCTTTCGCTGTGTGGCACTTTCCCTGTAAGTGATGGAAAAGTCTTGCCACAGACATAGCACTTAACGTCGTAAATGATGTTTTATATTTGTTCTTGTCAACTCTCATACATTTGTAGGAGATTTCTTTCATTTCTGTGACATAAAAGGATGCATTTTTTTAAATTAATTTTATGAAATATTTTTATTTAATAACAGTATTCATGCAGAACCATATTTTTGTATTTATATATATATATATATATATATATATATATATATATATATATATATATATATATATATATATATATATATATATATATATATATATATATATATATATATATATATATATATATATATATATATATAAACTGACACCACCTTTACAATCTTTTTCCGAAATTAAGGAAAAATTGAAAGTTAGCCTTCAATATTATATTTTAATAAAAAACTGAATCACAGCGGGTAACTCTGAAACTTGAAAATATAATATGTACTGCTTCAACTATTCAAGAATCAAGTTGTGGGGAAGCACTGCTATCAAAAACATTATATCCTGGGACAGGAGAATATGTGCCAGCATTCTATCTTTGCATACAACCATTTTAAAACCTTGGCATATGATTCATACTATTAGTCTGGGAAAAGATTGCTTGATGGAGGGAGAGCTTTAACATTTTATGGCTTTCCATTTTAAGAGAGGACAAATCACTCCATAGTTTGCCTTTCTGAACAAAAAGACCTTCATGCTAAACTTCACATTATTGCCCGATGAGATGCACGAAACTCAAGAGTTCCTTAAATTCTATTTTAAAAGTAACTTAAAAATTGATGAAGTGAAGTCCACCCACAACTCCAACGCCACATTCTAGAAAGAAAGAAAGAAAGAAAAAAAAAAAAAAAAAAAAAAAGAGACAATCACAGCCATCAAGAAAAAAAACATTACTGGGAGATAGACCATCAAATTTTCAAAATCCCATCTTCGTACTTCTTTAATTTAATTGACAAAATTTTTTACAGCTTTATCTTGTATGTTTATGTTTATATCTCTGGTTCTTATCTCTCTCTTAATTATTTATGGACTTTACTGATTTTGACGTACTGAATAGAAAACTTACTTTGATACAACATTGATTACTTAATTCTCTGGCAAAGTAATCAGAAATAGAACAATTAAAAATGAAAATCTATATTAATTTATAGATAAGTCAAAATTTTTATATTTAAATAATTTTCTTCTTTTCTTTTCTACTAATATTTCCTATTTCTCAGCATTCTCTATCCTGTTTCTTCTCTCGCACTCGACTTGTGAGACAACTCTTCATAATAAGTCATAATTCTAACTTAACTGGACAACAGTTTTGCTTACACCTACACTGCTATATATTTAATAGCTTTATATAGGATTTATGTCTATTTAAGGATACTTCTGTACAAACAACTTAACTGAATAAATCTCTAACATACGATTCTAATCATTTCACCAATATTTGAATCTTTAAGTTGAATGTTCTAGAAGATGGTAAAAAGAAATTACACTAGTTGAAAACTATCAATGAATTGATAGATGTGCAGTTCTCTTCTTTCTATTCTTCATTCCCTCACTTCTAGTGGAGCTAAATTGAAGGCCAAATCACTATGACGAAGTCCCATCCTGCTATAAATATCATAGTCTAAAAAGTTGATTTACTCTCTACTTTTGAATTGAACAAAGGCCATCGTAGTTTTCTGCAATCAAAAGGTAAATTAGCTTCAAGTTTTTATAATTGGGTGTAGGTAGAATAGGGTTTAATAATGACTTGTGTTCGAGCGCCACCATGACCCTTTTCATTACACATCCTACACTTGTTAAAAACATTACAGCCTCGAGGCGTACTGTTCCCAGCTACAACATTTCCTCGTAATAGGAGGAAGTCTTTCTTGTGGAAGACTTGAAAAAATTAAAGAGGATACGGAGATAAGAATGTGGTCGATGGAACCTAAAGATGGATATAGTTTAACAATAATGAAAAGTATTAGGAATTAAAAAGGTATAGAATGGAGGGTTCATATTCAAGGCAAGATGGACCGACCGGGACCCCAGCCCCAGCTAATAATCAGAGAAAACTGGGGTTTACCAGATGGGGTTAAAATTGCAAATTATACTTTTTAATGGTGGATTAAATCAAACAAAATGTAAGAAAATTAAGATTTTTCTTCTTGCTTTTTCAAATTTTTTTTTTCTTTTCTGTTTCTTTTGACCACTCCTCTTCTGCTAGTGAATGTTCATCTTTGTGTTTTGATTTTAGATGCCCCAATAAAGATTTGGTTGAAAAATTTCTTCTTGGGAGGTCCCCAAGGTCCTCTTCAATTTCTAACTGCAGATGTGACATTCAGCTATTTCGAGCCTATCCTGGAACATTGTAAAGTACTCCCACATACTGATGAAAATGATCTTTTAATCATAGTGAGTGAAAGTATAAACAAAATAATTTTGAAATAATGTAGCTAAATGATATAAATTTCATACATAGCAATAAAATAACGATATGTATAAATACAGGTTATATTGATAATTTTATATCTTATATTTTTTCACACTTTAACTTAGGGTCTTACTTAAGTAAACTTGTTGAATAACTATTGTGAATCAGAAAAATTTTTTTGTAGTTTTTCAAACTTTTATTACACAAAATCTGTAATTTTCTGATTTTTCTTTTTTTTTTTCCTGAAAAATGCATATAATCATTCATTTAAGTGAAACCTGACTATTCTACTCTTTCCTTATAATAAATCTAATTTTCTTAACCTAAAATTTCAGTGCTTTTTACCTTTTTACAAATTTTATGCAACCCCAACCAGAGCCCGGCAACAGCCTGAGCCCGGCATCAGCCTGAGCCCGGCCCCTGCCCCAGCAAAATTCCAGCCCCAGTCAGTCCCTACAAGGCAATCAGGGATATGATGGGGAACTGAACCAACTCCATGTCATTTCGGATAAAAATTGATGGCATATTCACAGGCTATATCATGAGAACTGTCTCTAGGCAGTGGTGAACAATGAAAACACCTAATATTATGATTTACGAGAAAGAAGAACGTGCTCTATTTTGGAGTTCAGATACACAAAAAATTTAGGATACTCAGTAGATTTTGTAAATAAAAAACAAAACAGATGAATTTAGTTGAAGAATTTAACAATACACTAAGACAAGAAACCTGAAGTCTTGGTAGCACTAACCCAATCAACGAAAGCCAACAACTCCGAAGTGGTGATGGGGAAAGGGGCAAATGAAGGGCCATGTTTTGAATACTACCCCTCCTTTCTTCTCCAAGGTTTCTATTGCGGATGGTATCTTATTTAATTTTTTTTTAGAAAGGATGAATTGTCTGTAGTAGTGTTTACTGTGTGTAAAAGAAGAGCCTACTATATGTAGAAGAACGTAGAGATGAGCACAAAAATATGCATATCACTGGGCACTAGAGCGAAATGTGAAGTACCTTTACTTAACATTTCATATTTACCATATATATATATATATATATATATATATATATATATATATATATATATATATATATATATATATATATATATATATATATATATATATATATATATATATATATATATATATATATATATAAATAACGATACAAGCAATTTTCATCTTACTTGTTGTGTAATTCTTCCAAAATCTTTTCTTTTTGAGATACAAGCGTGCTAACAGCATCTGCATAAGTTTGCTCTAATGATAAAAGGGAATGAACTGAAGGGGAATGAGCCAAAGAATGATAAATTGCTGCCATTTCATCTTCATTTTCTAATTTACGATCTTCTGTCTTTTCCTTTTGAAAAAAAAAAATTTTTTAAATACGGTTCTATACTAAATATTTCTAAGATACATGTAATTTATTACTTACCTGACCATACTTACTACCCCAAAATGAGGCAATATCATCAATAATAAGAGTTCTATTTCTTAAGGTTTCCATATTTTTGGTATCTCTTTCTTTGTAAAATTCCCGATTCTTCTCTCCTATCATTTCACTTAATTTAGATGACAAAGCTGTATATATATATATATATATATATATATATATATATATATATATATATATATATATATATATATATATATATATATATATATATATATATATATATATATATATATATATATATATTGTGAGGTTTCTAACCTATTGTATCCCAATTCCATAGGTTGAATGTTGATGTGGCTTGGCCTATATGTTACCACTTGGTTTATGTGGTACTGCTTAGCTTGGGAATGAACAAGTGCATGATCCATTTTTTAAGAATGTGTCTTCTCCTTTCCTATTTTTGATGGCTTAGCATGTTTTGGACTCTGTATCTATATATATATATAGATTAGTGATTGATCGAATGTCATATTTTCTCATTTGCAGATGCAGATAATAGAATTTTCATCAAGGGTGGATGCGGATGTTGAATTTTTGAAAGTGCAGATGTGGATGTATAATTTTTGCACATGAAGATGAGGAAGTATAATTTTTGCAAGGGCGGATGCTGATGTTAATTTTGCTGAGGATGCTCCGTGGATGTGGAAACTATCACTAATATAGATATATAGATATATCTTAAAGCTAAGCTTTGGCCATTTGACCCTTTTGGTCATATGTAATCATTATTTTATAATTACATTCATGTACATATTTTTTATTTTTATTACAGATAAAGATTATTAAAATAAACAATCAATTTGTATCTTATCTAATATTTATTGTAACAGTAATCTACCTTATAATACTGATACATCTCTGACGGTAATCCACATAAAATGTTACTAATAATTGTTGTAGTTACAAGACCCTTGCCACTGAAAGGGGTAAATAATAGTTTAATTTTTTTGGTTATTGGTTGAGATAATACTTAATACTTACAATAATCTATGTAAATACGATCCAATCACTATATTTACTATTTATTTACTAATAAGTTACTATAATTTACTATAAGTTACAATTCACTGATTCTATTCCTTTGTCCTATTCCTAAGTTAGAGTCAGAACTTTTTCATTTTTAGAAATTTAGAGTATGATTCAAGAGTCATAAGTTGAAGATCTAATTACTAAGCCCTATTGCGAGCTCCATCCTTGAATGTTTATAAAGTCATTCAATTGATAATCTCGCAGAAGTCTTCAGTGATACATACTCATTGAACTCGGCATCACAGCTCACACTTCCTTTAAGTATCGTTCCATAATATTATCAATTAATTGTTAAAAAATTATATATCATTAATTTGTAATACCCTTGAGGGGTTATTTTTGTAAAATCGTAAAATGAACCTTTTAACAACGTATAATTGAATATCTATGTTTTGAAGATTGAATAGTTGTATATATTTTTAATGTGGTAATTCTGTAAATTATCATGAAATTTAGTTTAACTGTATTTATATTTTTGTGAATTAGGGTAATAATTTCATTAAATTCTATACCACCATACGTACATAATATCTAAAAATAAAATTGTATAGTTGTATGAATCCGTGTATTTGTAATACACGGTAGTTAAGTCCAAGTATCCTAAGATTAAAACCATTAACCTGTTCATCTGTCAGATAATTCAGTAAAATCAAAATTAAGAAAACTCAGAAAAGTTACATATAGTAGGTCCAAAAGCAGACAGACACGGTTAGAAACATTAGTTGTGATAACATTTACAAGGCAAGCTGAGTCTCTCATAAAATATATATATATATATATATATATATATATATATATATATATATATATATATATATATATATATATATATATATATATATATATATATATATATATATATATATATATATATATATATATTTAGGTTGGCTCTGGGAAAATCAGATCAAAGAAAGAGTGCTCAGAAGATCTTAGCTCTTCCTCTCCCAAGCTCCAGAGCATAATTCAGAGTTCTGCTTCAGGATCAGTGCTTCAAAAGCTTTAACTCTACTTTCAGAGTGGGGCATTATATAAATCTCTGATACGGCTTTGCTCAATCAGTACCATTCATATATTTCTTCTTCATCCACATCATTTTCAAATGTAATATTTTTTTTTAAGCTTTCTAAGAATGCTTTTATTTTAAAAGTTGAGATGACAATTTGTAATTGCACAAACAATATTGCAAAGTGTAAGCAAAACATACACAAGAATGACATCTAACACAAACAAACTGAGGATAGTACATAAATGGAAAAAAAAAAAATTCCCTTTTTAATTTAGCGATTAACACAAATATTGACATACCAGGCATTTCTGAAGAAGTAATTTAAATTGTTTCATTTTCAATCTCACAATACTAAAATTGAGAGTCTGCAATAATTATACCAATAAGCACATGAACCTTTTACATATATATAAAAATCAATATATATATATATATATATATATATATATATATATATATATATATATATATATATATATATATATATATATATATATAATATATATATATATATATATATATATATATATATATATATATATATATATATATATATATATATATATATATATATATATATATATATATAATATATTGTAACTCCTTTCCCCGCCGCCTTGTGCCAAACAGAATCTGTATTTAAGTCGGCATTCTCTTGCTTAATTAGAATTGCGTGCTGTTTATAGTGACAAGGTGCACATTAATCATTCTATCCTTTCAGAAGCATTTGTGAAAGACAAATATAATATTTTATAATCTCTCAACTATCCATGATAGTGATCCCAAATAAAACAAGATTGTGTGTACAGTGTTAAGGATTTCCACAGCTGTATTGAAGACCAATTTTATGCATTAGCAAATCCTCGGACCTCCGAGTAAGTGACACTTTTAGATCCATATTTATTCTATATACGTATTAACATCTTAAGAATTAGGGCCAAATTTAATTCTGTGTTCCTGTTCCAGGAACGGGCTCCAGATCCTATTTAGGAAGCTTGGCAGACTAAGGCACATCTGTGACGAATCCTTTACCCAACTTGGTTGAATCTCTGGCATTACTAACGTTTATTTAAATATCATATTCCTCACCAAATTAATGTAACCTTATTTGAGAATTTTCTTGTGTTTCTTTTGCTTTTGCTTTTTGATAAATCAAATATCTAGAAATTTATAAATATATTCCCTTGGTACCCCAGTTAAATTTCTCTCATTTCTAACAACTTTTGCAACTCACAAATTTATTATTATTATTATTATTATTATTATTATTATTATTATTATTTGTAATATTATTATATTTAATATTATTATTATTATTATCATTATTATTATTATTATTCTTACTATTTTTTTTAATTATTATTCCATCGTGCATGAGTGGTGTGTGTATGAAGATTGAGATTTGTGGTGGAATAATTATAGAAAGTATGGTAGAAACCTCAGTCCTTTTCTATTCTTGTGTGGCAAAATCGGTGGTGGTGTTTCTTCATCAAAAGTGTCCCAGCAATGGGACGACTACAGTGAACTCACCAACAAGGTAAGCGACTAGGTAAAGCCCCCCTGTCCTTTGTTTGACTATTGTGAGGCTTTCTGTCAAGTGGCTCCGTCCACCCCCACAATAGATTATTTATTGTGAAACTAGAGCCTTGTTATAACCCTTGACGATACTACTTGTTAGTTAATATAGTTGGAGCTTTCAATTAAAATAACAATGAAAGTAAGTGCAATAATGATGTTTCATAAATGCCACGTTGTTGGGGGGAGACATTGAGAATTCGAAAACAAAAGGGTCAGTGTATTTTTTTTTAAGTTGTATAAGCGTAATTGGCGCTCGGCAAGAAACTCGCCATACCACTACACAACAAGCATTCCCAATCATACAATAAAACCTGTTTTAACACTTATACTTTGAACGATGTGTGAGATTCCACTTTCTTGTCGTTTCAAGGCTTCAGTATTTCAATTAAACGGATATCAGGGTATAAAAGGGACCCGCCCGATAGCCGATTGTATGTGAAAAGGGGATGAGTGAATCAGCATTCATCCACAAACCTCAACACCGGTGACCATTGGTATTCCAGCTTCTTTTCAACTAACTTTTTTCTTCAAACACAGTAAAGAATGAACTATATTTTTTCTTATTTTTTTAATTTACAAACTAACATTTAAATGTTACAATTAAATATTTTTCTCTTAATTTATATGAATCTCACTCGATACTTCCTATCAATGTTTTCAGACAAACAATTTTCTACTGTAAATTGTGCGCCCAGCAATTTCCAAGATAAGAAGATCAAGACTATGGAAGGAGAAAGGAGGAAGTGGTTAGTGAAAGACACTACTTATTATATGATAAATATAGTTCTATAAAGGCTTAACTTAATTGGCAATAAGGGGATTTTAGTTCCACCTTAAAGTCCACTCTCTGATTTGCGAGTTTTGATTTTCAATACAATTTTACAACCATCAAGATTCCATATTAATAAAGTAAACTTCAATCATCAATGAACAAAACTCCACACTACAAATCCTATAATTAAAAATAACGAAAAAGAACATTAACATACAAAAATTACTAACACTTTAATATTTCATATTAACTTTCTACTTTTCCTAAATATAATTATGAACACACAAGTACCTTGTGAAGTTGCGTATCTGGTTGCAATAAGGGTTTATAGAATTTTTATCTTGTCACACGTCAATGATAACTTTTGAATCTAAAACATTAAAGGTGCATTAATGACAAATATACAATTTGAAACATTATTGTTCCATCATGTATATATATTACTATATAATTCGTACACTACCTTCACTGTAAACAATGTAGTACTAAAAACACCTTCAGGTAAGTAATAAGGTTCGTTTTCCAGACCTGTAAGAAATTTACAAGTATTCACTTTTTTATTTTTACAATATAGTTTTCAATGTTTATTTTAAATTAATATTTCATTTATTTTATGAACATACTTTACCAACACTGCATTCACTACTGTTTTCCAGCTTTCAAGATAATTTTTGGTAAGGATAAGGTACTATTATAAACAATATGTTATGATGATTAAATAATTAGGTTTTTAACTTGCAATACAATATCACTTCTGCAATGAGAAACACAATTTAGTAATCTATGTTATATACCGAAGATTGACTGAACATGAAAAAAATAAATTTATATATGGATACACCAGCAGGAATGGGGGGCTAAGACTCTATCGGGTCTTCTCCTCTCAATCCGCTGCAATCACTCCTCTCCTTATCAACGTAGTTAAATCAACCAATAAGAAGATGCAAGGCCCTCTGGTGAAATAAAATGCCTTCAAAAGAGCGGGAAGAAAGGAGAATCAGTTGGCCGGCTGACATAGCCGGGTAGAGAATCGCTTCTTGTAAATTCCCAGGCAAGTCCAACAAACATCTAATTAAAAACCAAAATTATCACTCACAACTAATTAACATTGAAGATCATAAAAGTGCTCAATCCAATGTGATAAAATATATTGTGCTTTACTTGGATTACAACAATTATTTTGCCTAAGCCCATTGTTGCCTTTTATTTATCATTTCATTTTGCATCTGGCATCTTAATAAAGGAATACTAAAGATACTAATTGTTTGGGTTTTAATTAGCCTAGTACAAAGTTTGGTGACATTCCAGAGTTGACAAGCGTCATTCCTCCTTCTGATAAATCAACATTATTAATGTTAATAATAATATTAGAAGAAAATAGAAGCAAGAATAACAACAAAAAAAAAGATTTCGAAGAAATAGGAAATTTTCACAAGCTGAACGCCGAGTCTGTAAAACGATACGCTAAACTGCCCAAGTATAAGAGAAGAAAAGAGGGCATTTCAAGACAAGCAAAAATGAACCTTAAGAACAGAGAGAGGCTTTTAAGTAGGGGTGCACCGATAAGCCATGTGACTAATTACCGATTATCGATTAATCGGCCTTGGAAATCGGCCGATTACCGATTAATCGGCCTTTCATCAATTACACCTAATAATTTAAATTAATACTGAGAAAAAGCAGTTATCAACATTATTATTTATTACTAATAACTATGCATGTTTTCATTATTAATGTAAATCATTTTTATTGCTTACTTTTCAGATATATTAAAAAATAAAAATTTCAAAATTTTAAAGATAACTCTAGATTCTAGAATCTCGATTATAGAGATATAAATAATTAAATAGTAATTATAACGAAAGCAGTATGTCAACCAGTTATTGTTGGAAGTATTTTGATGTTCATCCTAAGGATAAACAGTAAATGTATTTTTAAATTATGTAAAGCCACCATATCAAGAGGTGGCAAATCTGAAAAGAATTCTACAATGACAAATATGTTGAACCAAATTAAGAAAATTCATTCAGATGAAGCAAAAGCTGAAAAGGCAATATGATTGGTCACAGCCAAGTACTTCAGAAGCAAGGTGCAGCAACTATGAGCCTCCAAAAAAAGTTCAACCAACTATACAATCAGTTTTAGTAAATAGTAAAATTTGGAATATTAACGATCACAAGTCCCAAGAGATACATTTTGATAGGAGACATGATAGCTGTTGATATTCAACCATATTCTTTAACATCTGACATTGGATTCCAAAGGCTTATTGCAAAACTCTTTCCTAATTACAGAATTCCATCAAGAAAATATTTCACAGACAAAATAATCCTGGATATATTTATGAAAGTAAAAGCAAAAATTATGACATTGCTCGATGAAATTAGCAGTCTTTCTTTGACCACAGACATTTGGACAGCTTCAACAAATAATGCTCCACTTCTGAGTGTGACATGCCATTGGCTTTCCGATGAGTTTGAACAATATTGAGCTGTGCTTAGCGTTGTTCCTTTCCCTGGTTCACATACAGCTGAATTAATGTGAACAACTACACATTGTTCTGAATGAGTATAAGATCTCCAAAAAATTTTTTCTTGTACTACGAGTTTCCGCCGCAAATATGGTTGGTGGTATGAGGAAGTGTGGTGTACAGTCACTATCATGTTTCATATATACGCACATTGCAACTTTCAGTAAATGATTCAATATTTTCGCAAAAGACTGTGAGCAATATAATTGCAAATAGCAGAAAAATAGTCTCACACTTTAATCATTCTTCATTAGCGATTAGCAAATTAACTGAAATACAGGAGCAGCTTAAATTGGACAAACAAACTGATTTAAGATGTGTCTACTCGCTGAAATTCAACATATAATATGTCAAAAATAAATTTAGAGCAGCTAAAAGCTCTTATAATGTATGCTGTTGACAATGACATTCCAACTTTACCAAGTTACCAATGAACAATTGTAGAAAAAGTTGTCCAGTTATTAAGTCCATTTGAAGACATCAGCAAAGAATCAAGTAACAGAACATCAACTATATCAATGATAATCCCTACAATATTAGCTCTCAGATTATTTCTATTAAAAGCTACCAAACATACTGGTGAATTTAGTGGAATTATTTCAACTGTTGAAGAATTCAGTGCATCAACTGAAAAAAGATTTGCATCATACATAAATGAAAAATTTCTGTGCTTGGCTACTTTTCTTGATCCCAGATTTAAATTGAAATTTCAAAAGGATGACATTAAAGAAGACACTATTAAGAAATGGGTTATGGATATTGTAGAACATCAATCTGAGATAAATTCTATTGATAGTCAAACAGGAGACAGCTCTTCTAATGATGATCAAGATAATGAAACTTAGGAAAATGTACCTAAAACTGTTTCCCTTTCAAAACTGTTAGATGATTTTGAGTCAAATAACCCTATGAAAATAAATTCAGACTTAGACGTTGCAAGTAAAAGAGATGTGCAACCCAAACCCAAGAGGAGTAAATCTGTTACTCGTAGATGAGCAAAGGAACTGGATCAATATTTAACTCTACCAATACTTCAAAGAAGCGAAGACCCATTACTTTGGTGGAAACAGATGGTTCGATGACGGCTGCTCTCTTGCCCTTCGCGAGAGAGACAGTGCTTATTGTGAATGGAAAAACTCTCCTTCTCCTATCACTCTTGCTAATTTTCATTCAGCTCGGAATCGTTGTAGGGATGTTCTTCGACGGTCTTAGCGTACTTTCATAAAAGGGAAGTGCGTTGACCTCCATGACTCTCCTACTGATAAAAATTTCTGGCCTCTTGTCAAAAATATCCAACAATTTCTGTAAATCTGCCTTTCCTCCTCTTATTCACTCTGATGGTTCTGTTGCTAATATTCCTTCTGAAAAGGCTAATCTCTTTGGCCTCCTTTTTTCATCTAATTCCACCCTGCTCGATTCTGGCATCCCTCCTCCTACTCCTTCTCCTCTCAGGTGTCCCATGTCTCTGCCTGTAATTACTCATGATCAGGTGCATGGGATCCTGAAATCTATGAAAGTCAGGAAGGCCAGTGGCCCGGATGGCATTCCCCCTCGTGTTCTGAGGGAGTGTGCTTCCGAGTTAGCACCTGTCCTCGTTCAGCTCTACTCTCTATGCCTTAATACTAATACTTTTCCTCAATGCTGGAAGCGTGCATTTGTTCAACCGATTCCGAAAAAAGGTAGTCGCTCTGACCCTTCTAACTATCGACCTATAGCTCTCACCTGTGTTCTATCTAAAATTTTTGAAACTCTTCTTAACTCTCATTTCCTGGATCATTTGGAGTCTCATTCTCTTCTTTCTGATCACCAGTATGGCTTTCGACGCTCGAGGTCAACTGGTGACATACTTTCCTATCTTACTGATCTATGGTCTTCTGCCCTTAGGGACTTCGGGGAGTCTTGTGTGGTGGCGCTTGACATATCCAAGGCTTTTGACCGGTGTGGTAGAGGCCTACCATACAGAAAATGTTTTTATTCAAGGTGATGGTATATTTTGGTTTAGGTTTTTATGATAATTTATATACAGATAAAGAATATAATAATGAGAAACATAAATAAGTATGAAAGATAAGATGAAAGATAGATTATAAATGTCTGTAAAAAATTTTTGTAAAACAAATAAATCAAGTTAGCCTAAGGTCAAAATTAGGTCTACAAGTTCAGACGCCTAAGAAATCAAGAAAATTGGATAATATTAAGAAGAAACATATGTAAACATTATTCCTGAATTCAGAAAGTAGCTTAAAAGAAATAAAAATATGCAAACAAATTAATAAACACAAGAATTAGTAAAAGATATACGAAGTTAGGACCAATATGGTGCCGAAGATTTAAAATAAACAAAAAACATAGTCCGTCACCGAGCTGCCAGAAAGAGAAAAAGAAACATGAATTTTAGCAACTCGCTAAAAATGAAGCTTTCCGATTGGTCGAGATTAAAAAATGGCAACCTTTTTTATTGCCAGAATTCAGTCTGAAAATGTTTGAAAGAAGCGAGTCATTCTGTTCTAACTCTAGTAAAAAAAAGTTATCTTGAAATTCATTAGTGATATAGAAATTTTGAATATTTCCAAAAAGTATAACATTGTAAGTTATATAGTTATTAGAAATGAGTAAAAAGTTTTACTTATATAATATTGATATATTAAGTATGTTTTCTAGTATTAAAAAATAGCACTCTCTTGAGTCAAAGTAATTTTGATACTTAGCTCTCCAAGTAATAAGTTAGCACTCCTTTGAGTCAAAGTAATTTTGATACTTTGCTCTCCAAGTAATAAGTTAGCACTCCCTTGAGTCAAAGTAACTTTGATACTTAGCTCTCCAAGTAATAAGTTAGCTACAAGTAACAAGATAGCACTCAATTGAGTCAAAGTGAGTTTGATACTTAGTTCTACAAGTAACAAGATAGCACTCAACTGAGTCAAAGTGAGTTTGATACTTGGTTCTGTAAGCGTTAAGTTAGCACTCAATTGAATCTAAGTAAGGATGATAATTAGCTCTGCAAGACAATTTAACGATTGTTATTTAAGGAATAAATAAGATAGAACTTTGGTATTGAACCTTGATTGAGATTAAGGATAATTATTACTTAAAATTTAATTTAAGTTAATCGTCATATTGAACTTGGTTTCGAATTATAAACTTAAAAGTTTATATTATGACTTTATAAATTGATTGTAAATAAGTTATCTTGGCTTTGAATTATAAACTTAAGAGTTTGTATTATTTATATTTGTAAAGATTAGTGGTGTCGTAATATCTACTATCAGCTACGACACCGGGTGTGGCATGCGTCACTGCTCTCCAAGCTCCCCTCCTTTGGGTTTCCTCCTTCTCTTTGCTTACTATTGTCTAGTTTTCTCTCAGATCGTTCCATTTCGGCAGTTGTAGATGGAGCGACCTCTTCCTCCTTTTCTGTCAACTGTGGTGTTCCTCAGGGTTCTGTTTTATCTCCAACCTTATTCTTACTTTTCATTAACGATCTTCTCCACTGCACTTCTAACTCTGTTCACTCTTATGCTGATGATTCAACTCTGCATTCTTCTACTCATTTCAAATCTGCTCCCTCTTTTGCTTCTAGAGTTGCTTCTCGTCTTCAACTTTCCGATTCTATTCTTGCCAATCTGGATGGGATTTCCCGGTGGGGTCATAGCAACCTTGTGAAATTCAACTCTTTAAAAACTCAACTTCTTCACATCTCCCTCTCAAAGATACCTCCTAACTTTCCTATCCTCTTCGATGGCTCTCCCATCTCACCTTTAAATAACACTTTAAATAACATTAACATTCTTGGTCTAAACATAAACAACAAACTATCTTGGAAACCACATATCGCAATGGTTGCTAAAGCGGCCTCTAAGAAGCTGGGAGTTCTGTTCAGATTGTGAGAATTTTTCTCTTCTGAACAGTTACTCCAAATATATAAGGGTCTTATTCGCCCTTGTATGGAGTACTGTTCTCACATTTGGGGGGGCTCCGGCTCCTCCTCTCTTCTGGATAGGGTTGAGTCAAAAGCTAAAAGATTAATTAACTGTCCCCTACTTTCAAACTCTCTTGACCCTCTGTCTCTGTGACGTGACGTTGGCGTGCTATCTCTTTTCTACAGGTACTACAATGGCAGGTGCCCGAGGGAATTGGCCTCTCGCATTCCTCCACCATTGCGTCGTCCTCGTTGCACAAGGGGTGCCCTGCTTTCGCACCAATTTTGTGTGGACGTAGGAAATCCCAGACTAGCCCGTTGTGGTACCTCTTTCTTTCCAGCCACCTCTATTCTGTGGAACTCTCTACCTTCATCTATTTTTCCTTCTGTATTTAACCTTCCACTCTTCAAGGCTTCCGTCTGCGCCCACCTGAGGGCTGTGCGTTAGGTGTGTGTGTGTGTGTTTAAACGAGTTCTCTCTATGTGTGTGTGCCCCCTCCTTGAAAAGGGCTCTGCCCGTGAGCGGTGGCATTCTGTAAAAAAAAAAAAAAAAAAAAAAAAGACACGGGAGACTTTACCAATATTGAGCAATTTGGCTTCAAAATATCTAAGCGCACCACCATCATCTGTTGAGAGTGAAAGATTTTTCAGTACTATGAACCTACAAGGAAAATGCTGTGTCCTGAAAATGAGGAAACTCTTATGTTTCTGCATTATAACTTAAGAGTATTGAGCTTTAAATACTGATGAGCTTGAGAGCTTAGATAGAAGACAACATGAATTGAAGAGGCAACAGTATAAACAGAAAACATGGAAAACTGCCAAAATATAGTAGTATTTTTATGCAATTTGTATGTATGTATTTGTATCATTTGTATTAATAATGAGTCAATTGTAATATGCTAATGTTTCATAATTTATGAATGATTTCTTACTAAAATAAAAATAAAAAATAAAAAAGGCAAAGCCATAATAGCAGCCAGGCACAAAATGACAAACAATTTGGGAATTATATTAGCATTGTTATTTGTTACTGTGTCGAAGCTATCTGATGATTAACTTGGCAGTTATAAAATAGTCTTGTAAAGGTTGGTTTGTTCTGGTAAAGGATTTAAGCAATCGGCCGATTAATCATGTGAATAGCCGATTACCGATTAATCGGTAATATGGCCGATTAGGCCGATTATCTGCCGATTAATCAGTGCATCCTTACTTTTAAGTAATAGAATTCGGAAGAAAACTTTGGGGGAAGGCATCTCCATTTATAAACCCCCAAAATCACCAATAACATTCTTCGGAAGATCGGCTTTCGGATAACAAGAAAAAGGAGAAAGAAAAAAAAAATAGTTTTGTGAATTAGAAAAAAAAAAAAAAAAAAAAAAAAAAAAAAAAAAAAAAAAAAAAAAAAAAAAAAAATAATAATAATAATAATAATAATAATAATAATAATAATAATAATAATAATAATAATGGAATTAATAATAATGAGAATAATAGTTATAATAGTGATAATTACAGTGATAAAAATAATAATTAATAATTAATAATAATAATAATAATAATAATAATAATAATAATAATAATAATAATAATAATACTAGATTAGCTAAAACAGTAGCACTCCGTTATTAGTTGTAGGAAGTATACCGAACGCGCCTTGCATGAGAGAAATGAGCAGGAGTGAGCCGAACAAAAAAATAAAAATAAAATTAAAAGGGAAAACAAAAACGAAATGAAGGTGAAGACGGTACGGCAAGTAAGGAAGAAGTTTCAGATTGTTCTTGAATTCAAAACAAGGTAGGCTTACTATGGGACGCGTGTATGATGCGGCTGTGACCACTTACCTTAAGGAATAGCAATAACCCTTTTCTTAAGACGGAGTGAGACACTGAAAAAAAGGCCCCCCCGCAGAAAAATATTGCTAAGCAAAACCCTTTTGACAACTAGCGTTCCAAAAAGAACTACAAAGGAATAAAAGAAGTACTGAAGCTTCCCAAGCAATCAAACCGGACTACAAAAGAGATCGAAAACGAGCAACCGCCCAGAAAGTTCTACGGTAATAAGAGAAAGGAAAAAGGGGACTTCAAACTTTAATAAATTCAAATTGTATCGCCTTTGCCAATGAAATCGTCCTAGGGTTGTTGTATCACCTAGGTGGAAGAAGGATGTAAATAAGAAAAAAAAAATATTAAGCAAGAGCTCAAAGAAAGACGCTACCAGTGTATTCGCAACACAAGAACTTATCCATCACCAGGATTTCATTAAACGCGATATGATGAATAAAAGAAGTGCTGGGGTATCCCAAGCCGAGCGATCACTTAGAAAAATTCTGCAGTAATGAGATTACAATTTTCAGAATTAAAAATAGATGGTCGCAGAATCCAAAAAACATCTAATTAAAAACCGAAATTATCACTCACAACTAATTTACATTGAAGATCATAAAAGTGCTCAATCCAGTGTGATAAAATATATTGTGCTTTATTTGGATTACAACAATTATTTTGCCTAAGGCAATTGTTGCCTTTCATTTATCATTTCATTTTTGCATATATATATATATATATATATATATATATATATATATATATATATATATATATATATATAATATATATATATATATATATATATATATATATATATATATATGTTTGCAATAGTTTCTTGTAATTCTAGAAGATATACAGAAGACAGAATTAAATAGAAATACAAAGTGAATATTTTTATTATTATCCTTGACTCTTTTAGTCATACATTTTATGTGTAGAACACAATGGAATTTGATGTATTTCTCCACTACTCTGTGCATATGCGTGTTTGTGAATGTGAGTGCATCTGGTATATATATATATATATATATATATATATATATATATATATATATATATATATATATATATATATATATATATATATATAATATATAATATATATTCCATAAGGAACGCAGTGTTTAAAGGAGATAACATCACAAACAGCTTTGTTTCTTTTTAATATTTTTAATTCCTTAATTCTAATTACAAATACACAAATGATTTAACAACAATAAAAAGGATTAATTCTTCTTCAATATTTGTCAGTTTAAAAGCACCATGACTCTACGAACTCTTATTGTTTTCCTTGTGATTTCTATGGTTTCTTATAATTCCCTAATAAATATATGGCAATTAAATGATGGTCTTATCATTCAACTGGCCATGGGATTACAAGATGTGAATCTCTCCCAGGCTGTATTGTGTGCCGAACTGAGTTCTGTCTCATTCCTGCAAAATGTCATTCAACATGGCATCATTACTTCAACTATAATAATTGTTATCTTATTTCAAGAACCTTAATCAATTAACTAGTAACCTAGAAGCATCAAGGATTATAACAAAGATTTAGTTTCATAATGAGTAATTTATAAAATAACATGTATTATGACTATGAAGGAGAATACCACCTTCAATACAGATTCTGTATTGGCCACAGGTGGGGGAGGGGGAAGAGGAGTTGTGTCTACTATGCTACAGGTTGTTTAACTCCCCCATAAATTTTTCAATGTTTGAAGGTAATTGGGAAATTTATCCATGATCCCCTTGTAGTTATAAATTTGAAGTTCATCTTCTGTAAGTAACATTTATTTTAGACCTCTACTTTCGTAATTCTTAAATTGCAAGCAATGTCTTACTTCCGAATTACAGGAACAAGAGTCAACAAATGTCTTTATTTTTTTTTTTTTTTTGGTGTTATGTTTTGTTTCTGGGAATGTTCTCCTGACATAGCGACCTATGCTCCCAAATGAGGTGGATCAATACTCCAGTTGGTTAGGCCAAACAATTTCAAAAATTTGCAACAATGTTCCTTGTGAAAGTTTTTTGTTTAGAGTATGCTATCAGTGTTTTATTTTTCACTGCCAGGAGGCAATTATTTCATACTCTTTGTTTTCCTAGTCACTAAACAAGAGTAAAAGTTTTCTGCTTAGAGTGTGGTGTCAGCAAATTCATTACACTGCCTGGCGGCATTTATTTCATGTCTTTTTTTCTCTTTCCAGGACACAAAACAGGATGATTTTTACCTATTTGAATTGTTAACCAAAATCTTAAAGTTTCTTCCTTTTCCATCCGCCTTTTAACCTCTGTCAGTGTTTGTTGCTTTTCTTTTTCTTTCTCTACTTTATTTTCAAGTTCAACGAGTGCCTTAGACTGCCTCACGAAAGTACCAGCTCTTCGCACAAGTCGCACTGGTGTTTTTTGGACACAATTAAGTTTAGCACTTATTTATTTATCTCTAGAATTTACCAATACCAATAACAATTTTTTACTGAACTCATAAAGGTTGAAACAAGATTGAAAATATTCAATGATCATAAAATTTTGGTTCTCTGCTATCTGTAATACACCTAGTTATTTTGTAGTCACATTGCTAAACAAAACTTTTGATAGGTGATATAGGGTTGGTGAAACCAAGACATTGCATCCAACTTGATCTAGTACATGGTCTATTTTCTTCATTTATTTCTACAACATTCACAGTCTTCAAAATAAATTCCATTTTGTTGAACACCACCTCTCTTCATTTAGATCTAATTTCTTATTCTTAACAGAAACTCAGGTACTTGCATTCTGATAGCAAACCATTTTCTATTTCCTCTTACTGTCTCTATCATATGTGCACTACGATTTTGTTTACTCTCATGTCTCTAATCCGGTCTTTTGAATTTGCCACATTGTGGCTAAAGCTCTCTTGTCATTCTATGTCTAATTTCATTTGTTCTGTTTATTTATCTCTTAATCCTAAATTCTTTGACTATCTAAACTCCAAAACAGAGAACATTCTCTCTTCCTCTCCTTGCTCGGACATCATATTAGATGATTTTAATGTTCACAGCCACCAATGATTCTCTTCTAGTTTTCATGACCTTGAGTAGTGGGTGCAGCTCTCTACTAGTATCTCCGATTGTCTTGGAGATAGACCTAACATTCTAGACCTTATTTAAAATTCAAATCTTTCTCCTTATCCTGTCAAACTCTATTCTCCTCTGGGTTCTTCCAATCGCTTTCTTATCCGTATCCACTTCTATCTTTTCAAGTCTTCTGCATATTTCTAGGAAATGTTTGTGACGTTTTGGTGCCCAAGCTGGTTGGACTTTCAGTTTTACTTCTTTAATTTCCTGTGTAATGATTATCACTTTCGTGGGAGGGATCCCTATGCAGAGCGTGTTATTGAGGTGATTCATAGTGGTATGGAGACATTATATAATCTTTCCATTCTATTAAACATTACAAACCTTGGTTTAACTCTGCTTATTCTCATGCTATTTGCAACAGGGATGCTACCTTCAGGAATTACCATTCAAACTTCAGAAAATCGCTAAATTTTTATTTTATCCCGAAATTGTGCATAATCTGTGCTTGTTCTTTGTAACACCAAAAACTTATTTCTCAATACAAAATGCAATAATTTTTCTGATTCCTCTTCCTCACTCTCTTTCAAGCAGTTTACTAAACAGAGAATACATCATTTTGCAATAAATGTCCAACTAACCAACTCAAATAACGAAATAACAACACATACTATAAAGCCATTTGAGAGACAAAAGTACAACATATATACATCATAATTTTAAAAAATCTAGTTGAGAAAGTTCTCAAAGAGTCTGAACTTTCTAAAGAGCAAGTTTTAGCAGTTGTAATGGATAATGTACCCAATATGATAAGTGCAATAGATAAAATCAATGTAGATCCCTTTGAAATAGGTAAAACGAATTTAGATTGTGAATCCGAAATCTGTATCACTGACCCAGAAAATTGTGAAGGTGGTTTAGAAATGGAATCAAATGAAGATGTTGAATCTGCTTTCACTGCTATAAAAATAGAACACATGTGATATGCTGTACATTCATTACAGCTAACTATCAGAGATGGTTTGAAATGATAACATGTCCATTGCATGAATTTTTTCCTTCTGAGCAGTTACTCCAAATATATAGGGTCTTATTCGTCCTTGTATTTAGTACTGTTCTCACATTAGGGGGGGCTCTGGCTCCTTCTCTCTTCTGGATAGGGTTGAGTCAAAAGCTAAAAGATTAATAAACTGTCCCCTACTTTCAAACTCTCTTGACCCTCTGTCTCTGCGACATGACCGTTGGCGCACTATCTCTTTTCTACAGGTACTACAATGGCAGGTGCCCGAGGGAATTGGCCTCTCGCATTCCTCCACCGTTGCGTCATCCTCGTTGCACAAGGGGTGCCCTGCTTTCGCATCAATTTTGTGTGGACGTCGGAAATCCCAGGCTAGCCTGTTGTGGTACCTCCTTTCCAGCCACCTCTATTCTGTGAAATTCTCTACCATCTTCTATTTTTCCTCCTGTATTTAATCTTCCACTCTTTAAGACTTCCGTCTGCACTCACCTGAGGGCTGTGAGGTAGGCCTGTGTGTGTGTTTGAATGAGTTTTGTCCCTGTGTGTGTGCCCCCTCCTTGAAAAGGCCTGTGAGTGGTGGTGTTCCGTATAAAAAAATAAAAAATAAAAAAAAAATAAAATACTATTATAGCTAATGTATGTCAAATAGATGTGACTGTATGAACACCAAAAGTTGAAGCTATTTTAAAACAAATATAAAATGGCTGTAAATGAAGGAGTACCTATAAAATTCTTTTCTTCTCCAAACTAAGTGGGGCAGCACTTTCCTAATGATTAAGCACCTTTAGAACTAAAGAATACATTAATTTATATGGCTCATCCTGACATAACAATGACTGATTTTCAGTGGTGTGAAGTAGAAAGGCTTGAAGCAATCCTTCATCATCCATTCTTAGTGACTTAAAGATTACAAGCATCTGAGTTTATAAAGCATCTTTTTATAAAGAGTGGCAAAAACTTATGCTAACATTTTCTTAAATAGGTGGTGCAATAGCAGATGCAATTACTTTAAAGAATCAATGGAAAAAAGAGAGAAAGTTCTCCTTAATAATGAAGTATTATTTGCTGCAATCTATACTTATCCTATTTACCAGATGACTCTGAATTATGTACAGCTCGGTAAAGGAAGGATAGCAATGATTAATATAGCAATTTGAAGGCAGCAATATAATGTTTCAAAACAATCAGCAACTCAAAAAGAAGGAAGTGAACAATGCCAAGCAATTAATGTAATGACCTTAATGTAAACCAAACTTGAACTTCATTCTCCTCTTTAAATTTTGAGGATGAAGCAGGTTATGAAGTTCTTTGATCTGAAAGCCAAATACCATTGGACTGAAGGAAAAATAAATAGTAAACAAGACTATCCTATTACTAAATTTAAGCTTGATATATCTCATGCTTTGTCTGTTATGGAGAAAATAGATATATCATCAAAGATATATACCTTAAATGCGATTCCACATTACCCCAAAAAAATTAAAAATGTTGCTTATACCGTAACTTCAATGACAACAACACAAGTTAGTGTGTAATGCCTATTTTCAGCCCTTCAAATAATTTGGGCAAACTTTCAAGCCTCAATGAAAGAGGATTTAATTGAAGCCATACTATTTCATAAAACAAATTCATTTTGAAAAAAATTCAAAATTGTTTATTTTGTTTTATAAATTTGGTTGTATTGATATTTTTTTATTAAAAAAATGGGACTTTGTATTGTGTAAGCACATTTGTGCACAGCTCAAAACAATAAAAGAATGGGGTTTTGAGTCCCACTGCCACAGAACTGCATTTGGGCTGATGTTCCTGGATGGAGGTAATACCTAAATACAACTTTATAAGAATTTGGAAAATCTTTAAACTAAAAGCAGAGCCAGAACTGGAGCCACATCTGACAATGCTCTGGAGCCGGAGCCAGAGCTGAAACAAATTTCATCAGCTCCCCAGCCCTGTATATAAACATTTTGTATACTTATAAATGTTCATATGTCTATAAATAAGCAAATAAATAAATAAGTTGTTCCAATATTGCCTTAAAAATTTATGCACAAAAAAAAAATAAAAATTTTAGTTTCTACTTTTTTTCCATCCTAGTTCATATCATGAAGAAAAAGATAAAGCTCCTTTTCCAAATTTCTTTGTTACATTTAAAGAATTCTTTCCCACATAAAAATAAATAAGGTCTGTAAATAAATCATCTAAGCAGTACTATTTACCACCTTTCTCTGTTATCAAATATATATTTTTTTTAAGATTACTGCTTTGAAATAAAAAAATTTCAAGATTATTTAACTGCACCCAACATAATGTTAAAAAAAGGATATTAAGAAACACTGCACCAATAATTTAAAATTAAAATATTATTGGTGAAGTACAGTTCCTCCTATGGACTAACTGAGGCCCTGGCCCCAGCAAACCCAAGCCATTTTTACTGACCCAGGCCCCAGCCCCGGCTAAAAATCAGGGAAAACTGGGGATTACCTGCCAGGGTTAAAATGGAAATTTATACTTTTTAATGGTAGATTAAATCAAACAAAATATAAGTTGAAAATTAAATTTTTGGAATGACTTGCCACGGGAGGTTGTTGACTGTGATTCTCTTGTCAAATTTAAAAAGGGGCTAGATAGATATATGGATGGTTTGGGTATTATATAGAATAATCTGACTAAGCCAAATCGGTGGGTATATATGAATTTTTGGATCAACAGATCAACCTATGACTAAGCCTAACGGCAGTTTTTGTAGTGGGTGATGGTTCATTGAATATTGCATGTGTAATGGGGCTTAGTTTTTCTTTAATCTATGCATGACTATGCATGAATGAACTGATAACTTGGATGGGATAGACCTAGTCTTTCGTGCATGTATTAGTATTATTTTATATTTGTTTGGACTGGGACAGTCTCGATAGGCCCTTGTGGCTTCTAACTGTGCCTATTTCCTATGTTCCTATGCCTATGTTTCCTATGTTCCAGCCCGGCTAAAAATCAGGGAAAACTGGGGATTACCTGCCAGGGTTAAAATGGAAATTTATACTTTTTAATGGTAGATTAAATCAAACAAAATATAAGAAAATTAAGATTTTTTTCTTGTTTTTCCAATATTTTATTTTACTTTTCTGTTTCTTTTGACCACTCCTCTTCTGCTAGTGAAAGTTCATCTTTGGGTTTTGATTTTAGATCCCCCATAAGATTTGGCAGAAAATCCACCCTGCATCATGCAGGATATGGTGTATTGTATAATAAATAAATAAATAAATATATATAATATATATATATATATATATATATATATATATATATATATATATATATATATAGGTTATATTGATAATTTTATATCTTACATTTTTTCAAACTTTTTAGGATCTTCCCTAGTAAAACCTGTTGAATCACTATTGTGAATCAAAAAAAAATTTCAAAAATTTTTGTAGTTTTTTTTAACTTTTATTATACAAAATCTGTAATTTTATGAAATTTTTTTTCAGAGAAAATGCATATGATCATTAATTTAAGAGAATGTTGGCTATTCTACTCCTTCCTTATAATTAAATAAACATCAATTAAATTTGTCTAATTTTCTTAACCTAAAATTTAAGAGCTTTTGACCTTTTACAAATTTAAAGCAACCCTGGCCAAATTTGGGAAACCCCAGCCTTGGTCAGTCCCTAGTTCCTCCTAAAGATTTATTGACATTTTTAGGCATTTAACAACTTAAATCATTGTCTCTACAGTTTTAAGTGTTTTTAGAAGCTTTATTGGAAATGGTCCAGCCCTGAATGATAACCTTAAAGGGTAAAGAACAAATAATGTTAAAGATTTTCCTCTTTTTTTTGTTATGTTTATGTAAAAAATTAGATAAAACAAATTTAAATTTCCTAAAAATTATAAAATTAAACAAATTTAAAAAGAAACTCTCTGAAATGAACATACCTTTGTGATGAAAAACTGGAAGATTGTGAAGCTTAATTATTCTATGTGCTAATTCTCGAGGGCATTGTGATGATGGAATTAACAATGGTATTCTCAAATCAACTTTTGTCATTCCCTTACCAATACTAAATTCACAGATAACTTCTTTTGATTTTGCTGACAACATTTTCGCAAATTGAAGAAAACTAATTATATATATATATATATATTTCCTATAATGGTATTTGAAAAATTGAAAAATCTGAATAAAGAGATGAGAAAATCTATGATGCAGACTCTTAAAATCCCAGTTTAATAAGGAAGAAAAATTTATCTACAGACTTCTTATATTTTGTTAAATGACATTTAGCTTTATGAAAATTAATATTTGTTAAGAAAACCTGAAGATTTTTCTAGTTTTAAAAATTCACAGCAATAAATAAATTTTCTTACTTTATAATAAATAATATTCTATTATAAAATAGGCCTATGTCAAATCAAAGATGCATGCATGGCATTAGTTTTATTATTCTAACAAAATGAAAGTTTTCATATAATGAACAGTTTTTTACTGAATTCCTCATTTTTGGAATTTAAAAGTACAATAAGACACCTAAAACTATATAGGTAATAAACACCATGATAGTTAATCACAATCTCTGAGGATGGGGTATCCAAACTAGGTTAGGGTAAATGTCTTTCCCAGCAATAAAATTGGTCTGAAATAATTTTTTTTTAAATTTAATGAGCTGGGGAAAACGATTTTGTAAACCAAAAACACCAAAACCAAAAAACAAATTAACAAAGTAGAATAGGGAAATGCCTGTGAGATGTGAACTTAAAAAAAAAAAAAAAAAAAAAAAAAAAAACTACGTGATTTGAACAGAGTAGGGTCTGATTTTCTCACACTACAAGGTTGCTGAAACAACATTTATGACGATATTACTGCATCAGCGTCATTAAGAAAAAAAATTTCTATATAGCTAAAAAATAACAATTCATAATTATACAAAAGCCAATTGTCAAATATAGTTTTTGAAATAAATAACCAGTGCAATACTCTCATCTCTCAGAAATTGTTAATTTTTTGTATGCAGGGTTGCATTGATCCCTGAATTAATTTCTGAAAGTTATAGATCAATTTGACCTATAGGTCAAATGTACTGACTTCGGTGATTTTGAGGTCATAGGCGAAAGTCCTCTGCTTTTGATGTCTATAACTTGAGTAATACTAGTCAAATTTATATTTTTTACATCTTTAGAATCACAAAAGATCAAGGAATGCGAATATACAAGTTTTATATCCAAGAAAAGTTTTTATTTTTTTTAAATGATGACCTACATTTGCGCTCTATCTAAATAATTTGTGCTTTTGCACAAGTTTTTTGAAAAGTGCTTTGTCATTTTTCGTAAAAAACAATTTTGGGCTTATATTTCAGTTTCTTTCTTATTTAATCATCCAAATTTTATTACTTTTATGAGGTACAAGGTAATTAAAAGTTAAAACTTAAACTTGGGATGCCGATATATAAAAAAATATTGATATGTCGATAATAGATATTTTTAAAAAAAATTTCAAAATTATTGTTTATAATATATATATATATATATATATATATATATATATATATATATATATATATATATATATATATATATATATATATATATATATATATATATATATATAATTTTTTAAAGTAAACCTAATCATGGCCCTGAATTAGCAGTGGAAGGTTATTTTACAGAGGGAATAAAAGTTTTGAATAAAGTAGAAAATCTTCGTTTATAAACTTAAACATTTCTAATTTCAGATTAAATTAAAATTTAATTAAAGATTTAACCTTAACATCAAAACTAGTATTGTCCTGTAAATATATAGGATACTTTCATTACTTTTTATAAGTATCTAATTTGAAAAGTAAAATACGCAATAAGTATATTTTATGAAAATTGTTTTTCCCTATAATATGCCTATGGACCTCTACTTCTTCTCTTATATGATCTGACCTCTTTCTATCCTTCTCCTGAGTCAGACAAAATGTCCCCATCATGCAATTTGGACGCGCCTGAAAAGTACACACATTTTGCTTAAATTTTATTTTATAAAAAAAGAAAACTGCTGAAAATATTTAGAATTAAAAAAAAAAAAATTGTTGATTCAAATATAAGGATAAAATATCAATATATCGACTGAAAAATATCATCAATATTTTTTCGATACTATTGAAAAAAATATCAATATCGATATATATCCATCAGCAATTTGGCATTGAGCATAAGGTCAATAAAAATCAATATGAAATAACGTAATATTGAAAAAAATGTATATATATCTCCAAATTAATAAAGAAACTACTAAATTATAAAATTTTATCTTCAGGTTGTCTGCATTACAACAGAAAATGGTGCAAATTTCTGTGCAGCCTTTCGGGTGGATGTTCATGCAGAAATGGGTGACGAAGAAGAAGAAGAGCAGGTACCGATTCCAGGGATAGTGATTACTCCTGAAGAGATGGAGCAAATTGGTGACCCAGAGGTTCTGCTGACAAATCCTTTTCAGCTAGAAAATCTGCTTGAAGAACATGATGCCCTTAGCCTATTTAAACATCACCATTGCATTTCACTGACAAAAAATCTTGGCTACTAGGGATGTTTCGAAAGTTCCTCGCTGGCCCTCTGGTGCCAAAGATCAATTTAATAAGACACTTGCCAACGCACAGGCATTGTGGAATGGCCAAAATAGAAAAACTACAACTGCTGCGAGAATCAAGAAGGAGTTGGGAACAAAGCTTAAAACACCAAGTATTACTTGCTGGAACTCCCTATACAATTCTATGAAAGACCTGCTTAAGAACCTTGATGGTAGCATGACACAAATCAACAACATTTGAATGGAACAAAAGACTTGTCCTCCAGTATTTAATAAAACTGATAAAGAGGCAATAGCTGAGTACATCGAAATAATGACGCCTACTGCTGTTAGACTGGATATGTTGCAGGATGAAAAGAATGCGTACGCGTGAGTTCTATTGCCAAACCTCTTTCTCCTCAAGGCCAATCTCGTGGAAATGCAACGAGAGATGCAAATATTTAACTATGACAAAAACTTCGTCAACTACTTGCTAAAGAAACCAAAGCCATACAAAGGAAATATCAGCAATATCTTTGATGAATTTGATTTGCTTATGACATCAGCCCAGCACCTTCACTTTAAACTCGGAGTGGTACGTAGCTGTCAAGATGATTATATTGGAGGAAATAAAGTGTAATATTGCATCGAATTTTACTCACTCCGCTCAAATTGACCTCAAGCTTTTTCCTGACACCATTTTGGGGGGTTCAACATATTAAAATTGGCTTCAAGTCTGGGGAAGGGGCCCCCATGGGGACCCCGTGAACCCCCTAAAAATGGTATCAGGAAGTTATCTGAATTTGTAAAATCACTGCATTCACCTCACTCTCTTTCCTGACCATTTTCATTGTGGTTCAGTGAAATTGGTTCGAAAAATCTTGAACTGACAAAGAAAATGTCAGGTCTGAGAATGCAGGATTGCACGCAAATGCAGAAAAGACCGTTAGGGTCAGGTTGCCAGATTTTTTGAGGTAGCTAAATCTGGCCCCTGCAAAAGTGCCCTAAAAATGGTATCAGGAAGATGCCTGAGTTTGCTAAATCGCTGCGTTCACCTCACTCTCTTTCCTGACCATTTTCTTTGTGGTTCAGTCCTGACTGAAATTGGTTCGAATCTGGGGTCCGGGGGTCCGGGGTCAGCGTGGGTCCGTGAACCTGACAAAGAAAATGTCAGGAAGGTCCCTGAGAATGCAGGATTGCACGCAAATGCAGAAAAGACCGTTAGGGTCAGGTTGCCAGATTTTTTCGAGGTAGCTAAATCTGGCACTGCCAATATATATATATATAATATATATATATATATATATATAATATATATATATATATATATATATATATATATATATATATATATATATATATATATATTCACAATACACTGACATAATGTTCAAATGAAACTCAAAAAAAGATTTAAGGTCTTGATAACATTTCTAAATATTTCAGAAACTGAAGGCCCCATATATCCAGCTGAAACCTCTGGAGGAGAAGTTGGGACAAACCTTGGATAGCTGGGCTGCAGTAAATGTTCACCACAGTACCCCTCTCACTAGGAATCTGTTTCCGAGTGAATACCAGGAGGTCTGGGTGGACTTGTTTATTAAGTATAATATCCCATTAGCCAACTCAGCGGAAGTATAGAGATTGCTTAGACAAGGCTCTAATATTCTAAGACCAGAGGACAGCCATGGCATTCAGCAATTTTGAAAAATTTATCATTATAAAAGGAAATATGACCCTACTTAGAATGCATGAGAAGAGCTATGAGGAGGAAGAGATCATAGATAATTGAATAAATAAGATTAAAATCTTTCTCATTTTTTGTTATATAATTTGTATCTTTCAAATAAATATAAAATATTCATCTTCACATATTTGCTTTTTCTTTTTTTTTTTTTACATTTGCGCTTTAAAAAAATTTTTGATTTTTGTGCTCTTTTGCATTGCGACTTTTGAAAAATGTGCGCTTTTGCATTGCGCACTAAGTTTTTCCAATTTTTTTTGCTTTGCGCTTTTTTAAAATTGCGCGCCCACTGATATATATATATATATATATATATATATATATATATATATATATATATTATATATATAATTTACATAGAGGGGGTGAAATCAATTAAAACAAAAACATAACTATTTCCTAGTTGACAATGATGGCAAGTCATAGAAATGTCTTTACATATCATTCTTAATTTTGGATGCCATATTATCCAATCTAAAAGTGCATATAACTTATTTTGACCTATATGGGCAAATTCATGGTGATTAATAATAGCAACTTGTAAAGCAAAATTGAATGAAACTAAATAATGATAATGATCTTTTCTGTTTCGGTGGATTAAGTAATTATTATATATAGAGATAGAATTACGAGCATAGGAAAAAATTTTAAGGGGTCCTAAGAAGGGTTGATTTTTGCTAATAGCGTTCTTTAGCCATTTAAGAATTGGATCATTTAATTGACATTCCATAATATGGGTCATAGTTACTTCTACAGAGTCTTGGGGGTTTATTAAAAGAGAAAAATTGTGGATTTGGAGAGTTTCTGTAGGAACTAAAATGCTATTATTTTCTCCATCAATTGTGATTATTGATGGAGTGGGGAAATTTTCTACTAAGATATTATCAGTATCCATTTCTTCAGAATCCAATAAATGAAGTATCACTACTGGCGCTGATAAAATTGGGAAACTAGATAAAGCATCAATAGCTGTTTGAGGTAATTTTGATTTATTAGTGATTAACAAATTATAATGGATACCTCCCAAACAAAATAAACAACTAATATCTTTATGATTGGGATTTCCGAAATGTAAAGGATGGTTTTTACTATAATAACTAGTACTCGAATAAGATATATATTTGAGAAAGCTTCGATACTATGAGTAAATGGCAATTGTCCAGGGAATTTAGTTAGTTGTAGTTGTTTCAACGTTTGTTTTGCTTCACGTCCTGTGGGTATGTGATACTTTTCACGATTATCTAACAACTCTTGGACAACCTCTTGTCTTATTAACAAATGGAGATCTAATTTTCCATGGAGAAATTGAGAAAAACACTGGAAAAGCGAATCACCTCCTCCAGGAATTATATTCATTATAAAACCTTCAGGCAATTCTGGTATATAGGTATCCCTATTATGTTGGATTTGTAATTCATATGGAACTCGAGAAAAGGTTTTCTCGACCCTGATATATAGGTGAAAAATGGTCCCCCAACCACGGACCTAATATATATATATATATATATATATATATTGATATATATATATATATATATATATATATATTATATATATATATATATATATATATATATATATATATATATATATATATATAATATATATATATATATATATATAATATAATTATAATTAATAATTTCTATTAATATATATTTTTTTTTTTTTTTTTTTTTTTTTTTTTTTTTTTTTTTTTTTTTATATATATATATATATATATATATATATATATATATATATATATATATATATATATATATATATATATATATATATATATATATATATATATATATATATATATATATATATATATATATATATATATATATATATATTAGTGATGGATCAAATATAATTTTTTTCTCATTTGCAGATGCAGATAATAGAATTTTCATCAAGGGTGGATGCGGATGTTGAATTTCAAAAAAGTGCGGATGCGGATGCGGATGCGGATGTTGAATTTTCGAAAGTGCGGTGCGGATGCGGATGTTGAATTTTCGAAAATGCGGATGCGGAATTTTTGAATTTTCGAAAGATTGCGGATGCGGATGTTAATTTTGATGAGGATGCGGATGTTAATGCGGATATATATATATATATATATATATATATATATATATATATATATATATATATATATATATATATATATATATATATATATATATATATATATATATATATATATATATATATATATATATATATATATATATATATATATATATATATCACTATCACCTTTCCCACTTTCGTGAGGTGGTGCCCGCCACAATTCCCTTACAAACATAACTATTCTTACCTTTCAACGCTTTCACCACCTCCCTCCATCTCTGTCTCCACAAATCTTCTACCCTCGTCTAAACTCAAATTCCTTCCATCAAAATCACTCTCACTCCATCCATCCATCTCCACTTCGGCCTTCCCCTCCCCCTACCCTTCCCCTATCTACATCGGATCTACGTACCTTGCCAACCATTCTGTTCTCTTTCATTCTTCACATATGTCCAAACCATTTTAGCACATCCTCCTCCTCTCTATCAATTACACCCTTCTTCCATTTACACATCTCCCTTATTCTTTCATTTCTAATCCTATCAATCCTTTCAATTTATATATCGCTCTCAAATCTTTCATCTCAAAGACATTGAAACTTTTTCTCGACCGAGCACTTATCGTCTATGTTTCACACACATACAATACAGAAGGTGAACACATACATTCAAACATTCTTATCTTTATTTCTTTCGAAATTTTTCCTTTCTTCCATACTTTTCTTAGGCCCCCCAATACTTTCATTCCTTCTACCACTCTGTTCTTTATTCCTTTTTCCGTCCCACCCTTACCTTCCACCCAACATTACTAGATATTTGAATTCATTCACCTCCTCAAGTTTCCATTCTCACACTTCTACAAACCAATTCCTCCCTCCACATTTCCTCATCCCCACCTCCAATCCTCATAACTTTATTCTTCGCTGGATTGAATTTCAATCTCGTGTTTGCACATTTCCCTTCAAACTCTCTCACAAGTATTCTCATCTTTTCTCCAGATTCTGCCACCAACACATGCCGCATCATCTGCAAAAAGTAAAACATTCACTTCACATTCACCCTCCATATTTCTCAACGTAATACTCTTCCCTTCTCTCTCCATTTTTCTAAGTAAACCATTCATCAATAGATTAAATAACATGGAGATATTACAAACCCCTGTCTCAATCCCACTCCTATGCTAAACCAATCCGATAGTTCTCTCTTCACCCTCACTCTTGATCTACAATTCGCGATATATATATATATATATATATATATATATATATATATATATATATATATATATATATATATATATATATATATATATATATATATATATATATATATATATATATATATATATATATATATATTAGTGATGGATCGGATATCATATTTTCTAATTTGCGGATGCGGATGTCGAATTTTGGAGAAATGCGGATGTGGAATTTTTTGAAATGCGGATGCGGATGTTGAATTTTCGAAAGTGCGGATGCGGATGCGGATGCGGATGTTGAATTTTTTCGAAATATCGGATGCGGATGCGGATGCCTATATATATATATATATATATATATATATATATATATATATATATATATATATATATATATATATATATATATATATATATATATATATATATATATATTTTTTCTCCTCCTGTGGGCAAAGGCCGGAGGCCTACCAAATTCCACCAGAGTTGGGAAATATCATGGTCGATGGCCGACGTGTCCAGATACACGGCGTTTCAAAGTATGCAAGTCAAAGGAAGTTGGGAAATAAAGGGAGTGTGTTCCAGACTTTACCAGTAGAGTACATGTAAGATTGAGCATAGCGGTTAAGTCTGGGGTCGGAGAGTTGGACAGAGAAAGGATGAGAATGTGTAGAAAGGCGTGTCGCACGAGCCCTTCTCAATGGAGGAGGTATGCGACGAGAGAGTTCAGAAGAGCAGTGTCCGTTGTAATAGCGATAGTATAGAGAGAGTGACGCAACAATTCGACGGGCAGAAGAGATTGAGAGAGTTAGTAAGAGCAGGAGAGTTGATAAGACGAAAAGCCCTAGACTCCACCTTTCAAGGAGAGCTGTATGTGTGGAACCACCCCAGATGTGTGAAGCATACTCCATACAGGGGCGAACAACACCCCTATACAGAGCAAGCAACTGGGGTGGCGTGAAGTAACTGAGGCGCCTCAGAACACCAACCTCTTAGAAGCTTGTTTAGAAAGAGAAGTAATGTGATCTTTCCAAGAAAGATCACGAGAAAAAGAAACACCAAGAATATTAAGGACAGATGAAGGTTTGAGTTGAGTGTTTTCGAAGAAGATATCATAGTTGTGTGGAAGATTGTGTCGAGTGGAGAGATGGAGGAACTGAGTTTTTGAGGCATTGAAAACAACCATGTTTTCTCTGCCCCAATTTGAAATACGAGAAAGATCAGAGGTTAGTTGCTCCAAGGCTACCCTTCTCGAGTCTATCAACTGCTGTTGGGTGGGGCGTTTTCAAACTGGAAGGAGTAATGAAGGGTGGAGTCATCAGCATAGGAGTGGATAGGAGATGAGGTGAAGAGAGAAGGTCATTAATGAAAAGTAGAAAAAGTGTTGGTGATAGGACAGAACCCTGAGGAACACCACTGTTAATAGATTTAAAGGAAGAACGGTGGCCGTCTACAACAGCTGCTATATAGAACGACCGGAAAGGAAATTAGAGAGAAGATCACAGAGAGAAGGATAGATTCCGAAAGAGGGAAGTTTGGAAATCAAAGCTTTGTGCCAGACTCTATCGAAGGCTTTCGATATGTCCAGCGCGACAGCAAAAGATTCACCGAAATGCCGAAGAGCGGAGGACCAAGAGTCAGAGAGAAGGGAAAGAAGATCACCAGTAGAGCGTTTCTTACGAAAGCCATACTTGGCGATCAGAGATAAGATTAGAAGAATTGAGATGTTTCCAAATCTTCCTGTTAAGGATAGATTCGAAAACTTTAGAAAGAACGGAGGTTAAAGAAATAGGACGGTAGTTTGAGAGGGTTGAGAGGGGTCCCCCTTCTTCGGCACAGGTTTGAATGAGCGCACGTTTCCAGCAAGAAGGGAAGGTTGAAGTAGAAAGACAAAGACGAAATAGTTTACCGAGGCAGGGTGCAAGCTCGGAAGCACAAGTTTTGAGAACCACAGGAGGGATACCATCAGGACCGTACGCCTTCTTAGTATTAAGCTCAGAGAGAGCAGAAAATGACATCTTTAGAAGAAATTCTAATTTTAGGCATAAATGAGTTAGAGGGGGTTGAAGGAGGAGGAATAGCTCCGGAATCGTCTAAGGTTGAATTAGAGGCAAAAGTTTGAGCAAAGAGTTCAGCTTTAGAAGAAGGTAAAACAGCAGTTGTGCCGTCGGAAGATATTAAAGGAGGGAAAGAGGAAGAAGCAAAGTTAGAGTTGACATTTTTTGCAAAATGCCAGAAAGAACGAGGAAGAAGGAGGAACCAGAAAGATTATTGCATTTTACGGAGAAAGGAGTTTTTAGTGTTACGAAGGATAGATTTTGCACGATTCCGGGATGAAATATAAGTTGCATGAGTTTCTGGAGTTTGAAGACAACG